>CAJHQQ010002125.1:0-72208 GCA_905132885.1 Moricandia moricandioides
CCCACCACCTTGACAATACATCCGCACCAATATGCTTCTCATGTTGCATCTCCATACCCTCTCATGTAGCCTCAACTCATCAACAATGCAACATTTTCAAGCAACATGCTCTACTCCTTAAGCCACGACCGGTAAGTCTTTTGAACATGGTGAGCATCAGCTATAGGTAAAGAAACATCATGTGTTGCTAGCTGAGAAGCCTCCTGAGCATCTACTTGAATAGCCTCCCAAGCTACTTGGTGTAGTACAATTTGAGAAGCTTGCATTTCTACCTCTTGAACGATATGAAGGACTGCATCCTAATCCATTTTCTGAGCAGTGGGATGAGTAACCTTGGTCTGGTTATCTCACTGTGCCTACTATCATCCACAAACTCACGAGAATCACTCTAGCTGAAGACATGGTGGCACAAGAATGGGTGCTGGCGATGTTTCTCCTTGGTGGCATCTGAAAAAGATAAAACCTTCATAGAACTTTCTTGAAACTATAAAGACTTACGTTTAATAGAATCACCAAACATAAATTTCTCAATCTCTAGAAAATACTTTCAATTTCATTGAAAACCGAGTTCCTAATCGCCATCCTAGGCCAGAGCCGAGACGAAACCTGCTCTAATACCAAATTGTAACACATATCTCATCCTTGTGTCATTATGTCTCTCAACTAACTCAATTTCTCAAATTACTATTTTATTATTAGTTAACCTCTCCATAATCGAAAATCCACATAAGAGCTGCATGTTTGCAAACACAACTCTTCAAAAATATCCTTTAAGCAAATCGCTTCCTTGGTTGCTAAAGAGAGTTCCATATACTCTACTTCAGAAGTCGACAATGCTACAAGTGATTGTAGAAATTTATCATGTAATTAACTGTCTTATGTCTAAATCAGTAGCATATTCCGAGTCTGAGAGCCCCTCAATTGAACATATTGAACTCTTAACAAATGTCAAACTGGTCTTTGACTCACCTCGCAGATACTTTAAAATCAACTTAACTTCCAACCAATGATCCATTCGTGGCTTTGCCATAAATCTTCTCACAACTCCCACTGTGTGTGCTAAGTCTAGTCTAAAGCGAATAATGGCATACATTAGACTTCCCACAGCACTTTCATAAGGGATTCTCTCCATTCTTGTAACTTCTTCTGAAGCCTCTGTCTTGGTTAGACTCTCCAGTTTAAATTGAGTCACCAATGGAGTTGCGACTGGCTTAGAATCTTCCATTCCAAAACTCTTTAGAACGTTCTTGATGTAGCTTTCCTGTGATAAAACCATAGGTCCCTTTTTCTATCTCGTATGATGTCAATTCCAAGAATCCTTAAAGTTCCCAAATCCTTCATTTCCAATTCTCTGCTTAGATTGTCCTTCATTTCTGAATCTCTACCAAATCCCCTGAAGCTATTAGCATGTCGTTACATAAAACAGTAGGTAGATATCCTTAGGAGTGTTACATTCCTCATGTAGACACAAGATTCGTAGGTGCTTTTTAAGAAGTTTTATTTTTTTTATAAAACCATCAAACCTTAGGTTCCATTTCCTAGGAGACTTCCTCAACCCGTATAGGGATTTCCTTAGAACACAAACCTTGTTCTCATCTCCCGATTTAATATATCCTTCAAGTTGAGTCATTATGATCCTCTCTTCTAGATTACCATGTAGGAAGCCCTCTTAATATCCAGCTGTTCTAATTAAAAATATTTATTCACCACAATTGAGAGCATTAGCTTATTGTGACATGTTTGACAACTGGTTGAAAAGATTTCATTAATCAATGCCTTCTTCTATGAGAACACCTTAGCTACCAATCTAAACTTTAAACCTTCGATTCTCAAGTCGTGGAATACCATGGTTTATACTTGAAATTCCATTTCCAACCCACTGGCTTGTGATCTTTTAGGTTTCTCTATTAGATCCTAAGTGTGGTTTTCATCATCAGCATCAGTATTCCAGTACTTCAAGTTCTTGCTTTTTAGCTTCCTCAAATGACTTAGGTTCTTCTCTTTTGATATCCTCAGCAACTGATAGAGACATAAACAAGAAAGAAGGTGTGTGCAACGGCACAAGACTAGTGATTACTCGTTTGGGGGGAAAAGAGTACTGGAATCAGAGATTTTGGTTGGTAAAAACATTGGAAAGAAAATCTTAATACCAAGGGATCAACATGAAAACAGCGGACACAAATTTTCCTTACCAGATGAAAAGAAGAAAATTTCCGATAAGACTTTATTATAGTATGACAATTAACAAAAAGTCGAAGGCAGCTTGAAAAATGTTTGAAATTTATCTATAAGAACATATTTTCAGTCATGGACACCTCTATGTTATTTATCTCGAGTCACCTTAAAATGATCAATGGAGTGAACCCCTAACAAAAGGAACAACAACAGCCAGTTACGAACATCGTTTATAAAGAAATCTTCGGACAATCTCTTATACATAGAAACATGTATGTATCATTCCCTTCATTATTACCTAATAACAATTGAATTTCATAAAAAATAACATAAAAATATTAAACAAATAAATATGACACCAAAGCAAAACCAAAAAAAATTACAATCAAATCCCTTAATATTGTTGTGGACATCCAAATAGTTTAAGAAAATGTGATCCATTTTTGTTTCTTCTCAATGTGAATATCAATGTTTGTTACTTCTTTTTTAGTACAGTATGTTATTCTTAATGTCGAATTATGTGTTTTCATTAATGTAAAAAAACATTTTTTAAAATAAATATAACAATAAAATTCAATAAAAATGAATAAATATATATATATGTATATTATAAAGAGTAATTAGGTGAACATACATAGATAAAATAATAAAAGGTAAGTATGCAATGATATGACTTAATTAAATATATGGAAAATATATCATTGTGTTTTTACTTTAATAGCCTTAAGAGCATCCACATCAATGAACGCCCCCTTGGGGTTCATTTTTTCATTTTTTTATTATTAAATTTTTTTGTTTTTCTTTTTTATTTTTTTTTCTAAAAAAAAAAAAAAAAAAAAGATAGACCAATCGCGGGCCGCCACGTGTCGTGAACAGTGATGATACGGGTTCACCAGAGTGAACCCCAAAAGGGACGGGTTCATCACTGTTCATCTAGAAAACTGTGTGAACCCCCCTTATGAACCCTCAATGTGGATGCTCTAATGCAGTAGGCGATTAAACAAGGAAAGCGAGTGAAAGTGTGGTTTGTTGCAGAGGTTTTTATCCTAGGATGAAAGAGAACATATTTGGGGTCAGTGAAATATAATGATGATAGCCAGTGGCGAATCTAAAAGTAAATTGTATATGGAGCAAAATTATGAAACATTATCTTGTACATTTATAAAATTGAATATTCAACAGAGGCATTCTAAAAAATCTGCACAAAATTGCACTAATTTACAAAATTCTTGGGGGGCAACTGCCACACTCAAACCTAAGCTAGATTCGTCATTGATGATAGCTAAGCTTAGATATAGGCGGCGAGCATTAAATGAACCTTTAACTTACAATTTGTTTGTACTACAATAAACCACAAATACATTTTGATTCTTGTGTTCTTACAATTGCTACAGTAGGATTAACTAATGTGTATTATAACCGGATAATACATAAATTATCTGGATTATAAGAGTACTAGCTAGCAAATGATTTTCGCAATTATATTATACATGTGCTATTATAACCAGATAATACATTATAGGTTCAAGTTAGGTTAGTATAAGATATTTAGTAATATGTATGCATGAGTTTTAATCGGATATTATAAAATTAATTTTATGTTATGTACATCCTCGATTGATCTTGTGTTGTTACAATACAAACAATAGTCTTAATGATGTGTATTATAACCAGATAATACATATCTTATATGAAATATAACACTAATATCCAGAAAATGCTATTTCTATATGAATTATGAATGTATAGTATAATTAGATAATACATCAAAGGTTCGAATTGTGTTATTATAAGAGATGAAGTAATATATACATGTGAGTCTTAACCATATATTAAAAATTAATCCGGATAAAAGGTATAATAGCCAGCAAAACCATTTTGTTCACACCAAGAACAAGCTCTATGTATCACATATCAGGATTCATATGCCACAACACAAACCCTGATCCAAACTCAACAATTACTACAGGTCTGGTTATCGCTCGATCAACACTACTGATACCCATGCGAAAACCTTCCATACATGTCGTCTCGTTAAAGATCTCAACCGTGACGCCGAAGCCGGCAACTTCGAAGAACACCTAGAAATCAGTTAAGCAAGATATGGTGGGTATCAAGAAAGAGACCCAACTTGCATCAACTATGTCCATTGCTTCCTTCACTTTAATTGCTTGGGTACACTCAATTGAAAAAAAAGGATTATCATTGGTTAAACTCAGTTCAAATATTATTTTCTACTTATATACAAAGCTAATTCTTTGGATCAGAGTTTTCACTGAAAAAATCAGAACATATTCATAATATAGTTCAGTATCTGAACAAAAAAAAAACAAGTTTGATTTGGAATCAATCAACGCATTGGTGAGCGAGATTTGTTCATACCTGACACGAATAAGATGTCAATACATTTTATTAGGAGATGAAACTGAAACTCGCAAAAAAAAAAGAATAAGATGCAAAGAGGAGGGAAAATAAAACCAAAATTTCCCATAATAAATGAAACTCATAAGAGAAATGATCTATTTAAAAAAATGACAGATATTAGATGAGAGAGAGAGAGAGAGAGAGAGAGAGAGAGAGAGAGAGAGAGAGAGAGAGAGAGAGAGAGAGAGAGAGAGAGAGAGAGAGAGAGAGAGAGAGAGAGAGATGTGGGTCTACCACAGTTGTGTCCGTATAAGGAGATTAAGACCATCTCCAATGGTCTAATGATTAGTTTAATTCTAAATTTTGTAATTTGTGAAGTTTAGAACCCATGGTAATGTAATTAAATTTTTCATTGTCTAATGGCAGAACCCCTTTGAAATTCTTAAAAATATTTTTTTTATTTTAGAAATTGAATTACTAAATTTAAATTAGCAAAATTTATTATTAGATTTCATAAAATTTAAACAAATATGACATAAAATCATATTAAAAATAGAAATACAAATTTAAAATTTAAAATTTAAAACAAACATGAAAGAAAAGCATAAACGAAATTTTAGTTGTATAATCATGAAATAAAATCATAAAAGAGAAAAAAACTGATTAGTTGTAATCTTAATTTGTACCAATTTTTTTTCCATATATTCTCAATCAAATCAGCTTTCAATTGTTGATGTATTCTTTTATCACAACTCGATTTCGAATCCTCATCATATTTTCGAGATTTGAAAGCATATATGTAGAATACGTGAAATCCACTTGTGAACTTCAGTTTGATTTTGCCTGTGCAAATATTGATACATCAAACTGAGCGTACCCATCTCGTTCGTCTTCTACTATCATATTATTCAGTATGATACATGCTCTCATTATCTTTCCAATTTTTACTTAATCCCACATAAGATCTGGATTTTGACTATGGCAAATCGAGCTTGCAAGACTCCAAAACATGCTCGACATATTTCCGTACAACTTCTTGGTATGTAGTGAATAATGATGCTTTCGGACCTTGTGGAAGTAGAATAGATTGGACAAAAAAGTCCATTTGGATAAATACCATCTGTGAGATAGTAAGCTAAATGGTATCCGTTGACAATGTAATTCACTTTTGGAGTTCAACCTTGTAATATATCATCAAAAACTAGTGACCAATCAAGAATATTTATACCGTTTAATGTACTTGGAGGTCCAAAAAATGCATGCCATATCCAGAGATATTGTGAAGCATCTACCTTTGATCCTAGAATATTTACATTTACCTTTGATCTTTATTGATCCTAGAAGAATTTATATTAGATTATCTTACCTTTAGACAATAGAAATTGGAGAATTTACGAGACAAAACGACGACAAAACTTTAAAATGATTAATAGTTTTTAGGTTTTGTTTTTGGTAGAATTTTAGGTATTACATATTAGGATTAGAACTAGAGAATATATATATAAGAGTATTATTTGTATCATAACTTAAAAACAAAGAAGTTAAGAAAAAAAACAGAATCTTAACTAAAGAATTCACAATATATTAATATACATATATATATATAGTTTACTAGTAAATAAAAGCATATTAGGTTATTGGTTTAGTACGGTTTAAAATCAAACCAAACCAAACCATTCAAGTTGAATAAAATATGAACTAATTAGATTATTTTAAAGAACAATGTTTTGTTTGGTTTGGTTTAACTTCAGTTGAGTTGGGTTGATTCGGTTTGAGTTTTTTGTCCACCCCTAGTTATTAGATCCTCACATATACACGTGCTATTTTTAAGACTCTTAACTCAACCATCCGTATAAGATTGTTTCCCAATTCATACACTATTTTGAATAAAATTGTAACATCTTAATTGATTTCTAGTATATAATGAAAAGTTTAACTTCGTATATTTTATAGGTTTACATTTCGAGAGAAAATACATTTATAAGTTATTTTCCCAAGTCATACACTATTTTAGATAAAATTATAACATCTTAATGTTTGGTATAGGATGAAAAGTTTAATTAAATAGATTTAGTTATCTATATCAGTATATTGCATTTACTTTTTTCAGTCACACATCCAAAGAAAACTTCAGAGTTAAGCGTGCTTATGATGACGTAGTCAAAGGATAAGTCACTTAACAAAAAGTGATTCGCGATATCGTGTTAGTGAATCCAAAGCATGGAGAAACGTCATGTGGTGATTTTAGGGTCAGTAAACAAGACTTTAGAGGCTCTGAAAATTAACTACCGTCTGTCGCACGAAATAGGGCTCACGAACTGAGTGAGAGGGGATGTGACTTGGGAAGCCCATTAGCCATGGAAAGTCGGGGTGTTACAAGTGGTATCATAACTGGTTAGCTATCTCGGTTCTGATTCGAGAGGCGTTTTGAGACATTTTTTGTGTGCAACGAGACTTTGTGCTCTGTGAGTGAGGTGAATTGAAACATTCCAATTTTTGTTATATGATGAAAGGTTTAATAAAATTGATTTGGTTACTTATGTCACCGAAGTGGATTTACTTTTTTAAGCACACATTCAGAGAAAACTCTAGAGTTACGCTTGCTTAAACTGGAGTAGTCAAAGTATGGATGACATATCAGGAAATGATTCGTAATATCGTGAGAGTGAAGCTAAAGTACAGAGAAATGTCATGTGATGACTGCAAGATCAGCAAACAAATTTTTTTAGATTTAAAAAATAATGTATCATCCGTCACATAGAATAGAACCTACAAATCGAGTGAACGGGTGTAAAATGTCTATTAGTTGTAGATGGTCAGAGCATTACAAAAAAAGTATTGTTAAAATTGATTTTATATTTTTGATCAATATTTGATTACCATCAAAGTGCCTACTTTGTGAAAAGTCACAATATTACCGGAAACCCCATCAGAAAGACCCAAGTTTCTAAAACAGAGGTTAACCAGCGCATGTCAAATCCATATTAACTTTCGAAGGGACCCGTCTTATCCAGAAAACCGGACTGGACCAGTTAATTACCACAACATTCTCTACGTTCATATTTTACAGTTCTTTTTTCATATTTTACTGTTTGTGACTTTGTGCCTTATGTAACTCGCAAAATAGTTGTTTTAATTATCATTGGGGCACATTAATCTGCGTGATATATTACAAGTTTCTCACAACGAATTCTGCATAAAAATGGATTTGAAATCAAAAGCCTTAAGAACTGATTACGTATATATAATAATAATAATAATAATAAACGCACCGCTGAACAAAAAAAGGTTAAGAGATACAGAACCATCTGATCCCAGTATTCAATATATGTTTCTATGATAAGCCGAATCAAGTCATACTCATACCCCCTCTAAATATAAACAGAGATATGAAATCCCTAAATTAAAGAGGGAAAATTTTCAAAACTTTGACATTATGTCCATAAGAATGATATAATATTTAATCCCTTTTTCTTATTTCCGTACTCTAAACCAAAACAGAGCTTACTTGCAGGTTCCAGTGAGAGCTTTAGAGGTTGAAAAGATTCGTGGGAGCTTGATCTGGTGGAGTGACGGTGAAGGGGAAAGGCAAGACGAGAGGACGCTTAGCTGGAAATGGCTTGACTGGACAAGTTGCCGAAGAACGAGATTGTCGGTGGTGACTTGGCAAAGAAGCCACCTCATCAGTATCAGTAGCAGCAGCAAGAGCAGGCAGGTTAGGCCATGAGAAACTCGCCACAGGCCTGCAGATTCTGAAACCAGTGTTGTTTATAAGTGAAAGTGGTGATCGATCATCTCTCCTGCCTTTTTGAGGGGATTCTGTTTCCTTTGCTTCTTCTTCTATCATCTCTTCTTCTATTGTCTTCATCATTGGTGAATCCTCTAGTAGCAAAGGCATCTCTGTCGAGTCTGGCTTTCTAGGACAGTTCTCTTCCATTGTTCTCTGAAGCCATCCCATATCTTCCTGCAATATTTGTATCCATGAAACACACACACACATGTTTCATCAACATTCATTACCAGCAAATTTGTAATGGACTCTTGCGTCTGCTGCATGTTAGAGGTATATCTCTTCTGACTACTTAATAGTTACAACAACTTAACAAATTCAGAAAACTTTACACTGTAAGAGGAGTGGGGATATACCTCCATTTTATGCAATGTTTCTGCAATTATCACTAGCTGGTCCTCAATTTTGTCTTTCTTCTTCAGCAGATCGGCATAGATCTCCTGACATGACGCAGCAGAGAGGTTAGCATCTATCACATGATAGAGATCAATTATTTGTTTTGGACTCTTACCTTTGCTAGAGGCATCATATTATCCTGGTCCACGTTCTGACTAGTAACACAGGAATTAGGTGTAGTCATGATAGCAAGCTCCTCGCCCTTCTTTGAAGCGACTTTCTCCAATTCTCTTCTCAAGACCAAGTCAGACATGATGAGTTACAATTTTCTATAAAGACAACATAAGAAGTACAAAATGTCTACCTTTTCAGGATAGCTAATTCTGCTCTGATGTCACGGATTTCTGCAGCGCAGATAGGATCTTGAGTAGGGCTGTCACCGAGCTTCCAACCAGGTGGAGGTGTCCAAAACGGATCATCGACTCCTGCTTCTTTCCTTATGTGAACCAAATCAGAGCTCTCCAGCCAATACTCCATTGCCCCATCTGCATTGTGTTTCCTCATGAACCTATCTTGACCTCCAGGAGCCACCTTACCAGCCATGTGCTTAAGCAGATGATCCAACAGACCCGTGTCTCCAATAAGCTTCCTCGCCTCTAACCTCAACTCTGACCTGACTATGGGGTTGCCAAAAACTGCATTTTTATCCTTCATCACTTTCAACATGTTCTTCTCAGCTCGTTTGTACCTACCAAACTCCAAACATTAGCATCAAATGCAAATCCAAAGTTCAAAAGATGATCTTTTTACCTCTCAATAGACCATCTATCGATGAATTGATTTGGTGATCTCCTCTTATAAACCACGATCTGGGTTTCCTTCCTCTTCTTCTGAGCGAGTCTCCCAGTGCTGGATTCAACCAGCTTTCTCTTACGGGTTCCATCAATTTTGTGCTCGTTTGCATAATCAGAGCCTTCTGTTTCATCCCCACCATCTTCCTCCTTCAATCTAGAAGTCTCCATATGCCGGCTCTGGTACCTTACGCGCATCCTCTTCCCCCACTTGATAATCCCTCCCGACCTCAGCTCAGACAAGCACTTTCCTTCCGCGCGAGAGAGATTGTCGTCGTTCCCAGAAACCCAGAAGCTCCAGGAGTTTCTACTCATAGAAACTTGGTGAGGCGCGATTCTCCTGTAAAGCAGTTCTCCGGCTAGCTCCGAAGACACCACGTGGCTCTTATCGAAAACGGGAAGAAGACTAGCGTTACTCGTCTTCTCGGGTTTAGTCCGGTTCATCCTGTTGCTACCGAGATGCGAGGTGATAGAGTACATGGTGGGGTATCGGAGAGACACGTCGGTTCCCGTGATTTTGCTCACCTTCAAATCAACGAAACATCGAGTAAAGAAGACAAGAGATTGAGGAACGAAAAGTAACAAAGTGATACCATGACGATTCGGGCCGACTTAAGTTGCTCCGGCGATCTCTGAGGAAGAACAGAGTGATCGATTTCGTAGTAAGATCCGACTCTCAGGTGGGCCACTGCCGCAACTGTAACAAAACAAAAAATATCAGAGAAGAAAGAAAGAAAGAAGAAGATGCAAAATTACCATTGAGAGTGTGCGGCGGCGAAGAGTGTTTTCCGGCGGAAGTAGATCCTCTGAACGGATACCTCTTTACGAACATCGTTTCCTGCACAAATGGAAAATCGGTTGCTGCTAGCTGCAGACTATATATATATTTGAAAAAGAAAAGCTCAACTCTGTGTGATTTTAACAAGAAAATACACGCGCGTGGGAGACACATAAGCAACAGTATCAACATCACTAGAGAGCGATGATGAGAGAGGAGAGAAATTACAATCATGATCTTGTTTGCTCCCGATGATCCTCCTCTTAATTTATTTCCTTCCACCTTCGATTTCTCTGGAAAAGAAAAACAGTTAGCAGGGAAAATAGTAAGTTCGATCCACTGAACATGAACGCGATAGAATACAAACTTAAACCCAGAAACTCACAAACAAAGAATCGAAAGTGAGAATCGGAAAGTAAAAACGTAAACCCAGAAGCATCTGAGCAATTTTCTTTTCTCACCAGAAAGAAAATCTTTTTGAGGAAGGGGACGACGAAGGAAGAAGAGAGACGAACGGGAACAAAAATAAAAAGTTTCGAAATGTCGCATTAATTAAAAATCTGATGGGGGGCTCTCTTTATATATCCCGGAAGTGAGAGTGAGAGAGATGTGCGTGTGCATGTCACGTGAGAAGTTTTCCTGCGCTGCAAGTTGGAAACAGTTTACATATTTGCCCTCAAACTGTATATAACTACAACGGTGATCTTTCGCAAGATTTGTTTGTCTGCGCGCTCGTCTACAAGGAAAATGAGTAAAGGACACGCAGCGAGACGATAGATTAGCGCCACGTGTTATGTTTTGAAACTTCTGAGATTTTAACGGTGATTTAACATGGGGACAAATGGAATAAGGGGTAGCGAATAAAAAAGCTTTGTGCAGTTGATACACGCGCGAGTGCGATCATTTCCGTTATAGTCTACTAAGGCTACTACTAGAGGGGAGACCGCCTACTACACGTGAGGAAAAAAAATCAATATCTTTGTGTTTTGATTCGATGCATTGTGTGTATTCATAATAATCATTGATCATTGATTTAAATCCCACAAAAAGTTTATGTATATAGAGTAAGTATCATTTATTTGGCAAAAACAAATTACAAACCTCAGTATATAATAATGGTGAATGAAATACGATGTATGTTAGTTTATTCACACTAAATGCATTTATCATAAGCATTCATGTCTATGAATCATATATCTTTCCTTTGGAACTTCTATTTTTGTTCCACTGGATCTAACTCCATTCGCATTAAAAAGGTTTATTTAACTAGCTAGTCCAACAAGCCTTTTTATTGTTCGCAAAAACAAAACTTTGATTTCATTATTGTTCCTTTTGATACATTTATAGAAGCAAATGTCCAGATATATACTACTACTAGATATGACCTTGTCTAGGAGATGTACTAAGCAGTTTTCTTTTGACATCAGATATAGTATACTGTGTACTAATCAATTTTCGGTATAAAAAATTAAAATCACGTGATTTGCCCCAAAAAGAAACTGAGGTAGAAATTTACAAAATCAAACCTTGGGCTTAGTTCTTTTTCGTCTATGAATTTCATTCATTAACCAAACATAAACAATGAGTTTCAGAGACTAAATTAAATAATAAAGAGAACTTAGATCACAATAGACATACAACACATGCCCGACACGTCTATGGAAATGATCTAGGATAATGCTAATATGCCTTGAATTGAATCTTTATAACGACCACTAAATGCTTTCTCGAACAACTTGAACAACGAAGAACTTAGATCACAATAGTTACAATAGACATACAACACATCTCCCATCGCTAAGAATTTGAAAATCACCTCCAATCTACATCACTGATCTCACCTCCGAGCAGTAGCAGATCCATGATTTAATTTTATCTATGAGAAGTTATCTAATTGAATAAGTTATTATGTTATAAATTATTAACCTCAAGATTTCTTTATATATAAGTCTAAGTTCTCTAATCCTATATAGAAAAGGAGATTACATAATATAGAAATATGCTATCTATGCTAACTAGGAAAAAGATATGAATATTTTAATATTTCCATAATACCTTCCCTCAAATTGGAGCATACATGTCTTTGTATGTCTAATTTGAACTAATTTTCACGTTCAAATCGGTCGGTAGTCACGAATATTAACAAAATCATCAGACTGATTCATATCGTAATTTCGGTTCAATTTCATCGCTTCATTGGTTCGTCGGTTCAGTTTTGTCGAATTCAATTTTGTCGGTTTCGGTTTCGTCAGGTTTCGTTTTTTTAGTCCATGTTGTTGTCACTTTTGTTGATCAAAGAGAGAACTCATAGGTCGAAATCGTTCGTCGAGTCGTGGTTGTCGTTACAAGAGTTCCTGCCATTGTCATTTCAAGAGTTCGAGAGTTTAAGTTTCAAGTGTTTTGAGTTCGCTTGTGGAGGTTGTGGAGCCGTAAGTCGAAGGTTGTAGAGTCGTTGGTTCGTAGTGTTCATGTGAGGTCGTTGTCGTTCGTGAGATCGAAGTTGTTCAACACGTACGTCATCATCCCTTCTGCAATTATCTATCACCATGCCCAAACTCTTCTAACCACAAAAAATGAAACTGCTAGTTTTGGTCCACAAAAACCGTTATAGCTCTGATACGAGAATAAGTTATTGTGTTATTGATTATTGACTTCAAGATCTCTTTGTATATAACTCTAAGTTCTCTAATCCTATATAGAAAAGGAGATTACATAATATGGAAATATGCTATCTATGCTACCTAGGAAAAGGATATGTGTCAAACTATCAATTTAAGAGGAAAAAGAAAATTAAAGATGTCATTGAGAGGATTTGAAGTTGGGTTATCGGTGTCACATGGCGATCTTTACCAATATAATTAGTGATAATTCAGTGTTCTTCCATACAAATGAAATATATTTACTCAGTTTTAAGGGGTGTCATGTGACACCAAATAGACAAAAGTAAAGAAAACTAAAAGAGCAAACCAACTCAGGTGTTTTGAGAGCCACTGGAGATCAAAAACAAGAACGCTTATATTTAGAGAGAGAGGGGAAATTTAAAGAGAGAAAATGGAATCATACCAAACTAAGTGGACATTATTATCTTTGTACAGTTAAATGGTGATATAATCGTTTCCTTTTGTTTTTAAAGACTCTGGTCTTTTGTTTGTAAAGTGTATTCTACCGCTGATCCCCCTTTGGGCCTAGTTAAATGATGACACGAGGATCCAATTTTCAAACGAATCAAAAGTAACGGGCCTGGATATCTTTAAACCGGGTCGGATCTGAAGATGAGGAGAGAGAGAACTTTCAACTTTCTCATCGCCGAAAGAAGAAAAAGGTCAGGTCTTGGTGTTCCACCGTCTCCGATCTCCTACTTGAACGATGGAAGGTGCTGCTGTGGCGGAAGGTCTGTGGGGACTAGCAGATCACCACGAGAAGCTTGGTGACATCGGCAAAACCATAAAGTGCTTAGAAGCAATCTGCCAAAGCCAAATCTCTTTCCTTCCTCTCGTCGAAGTCAAGACTCGCCTCCGTGTCTCTGCTCTTCTCCTCCGTTACTCTCACAACGTCAACCACGCCAAGTCCCATCTCGAGCGCTCTCTCCTCCTCCTCAAGTCTATTCCTTCCTCCTTCGATCTCAAGTTCCGAGCTTTTAGCTTGCTCAGCCACTGTTACCACCTCCTCGCTTCCTTCCCTCCTCAACGCAACCTTCTCCTCAAGGCCCTCGAGCTCGCTTCCTCTGTCCCTCAGGATCTCTCTGCTTACCTCTGGTCTTGCAATTTCAACTCTCAGCTCGCTAACACCTTCGTTATCCAAGCTGATTTCCCTTCTTCTCTCTCTGCTCTCGAGTCTGGCTTTCTCTCTGCTTCTCACATTTGTTTCCCTGAGCTCCAGGTAAGACACACTCTCTTTCCTGCGTTTGATGTACTTCTTTGTTGTTAATCTTGTGCTGTAATCAGATGTTCTTCACCGCTTCTATGCTTCACGTTCATATCATGCAATGGACCGATGATTATTCAGTGGAAAAGGCCGTTCAACGATGCGATGACATCTGGCAGACCATTTCTTCTGACAAGGTATGTTAAAAACTACACACAACACTCAGCTCCTTGTCTGCTGATTCCTCTTATCGCTTGTAGACTGAACGATGCCCCGGTTTGTTCTTCTACAACGAGATGCTACACGTTTTCTATCGCCTCAGGCTATGTGATTACAAGAACGCTCAGCATCATGTCGACCGCTTAGACCAGGCCATGAATGCTCATTCCCATAAAATGCAGGATGCTCAGCAGCTTCAGGATGAGCTCAGTTCGTTGAATCGTAGTCTCTCCCGTTACGACCTTCCCTCCAGGGAAAGAGCAGCACTCTCCGACAGACAGTCTCAGCTCCAAGATCGTGTAAATGCATTGTGTCCATCTTCTACCACTGGTAACTCTATGGAGCCTGCATTCTTTGGAAATACGGATCGTGCCTGGACAGAGAGGTTACTGCTTTCACAATCTCCAATTGATGGGGAGTGGCTACCAAAAACTGCAATCTATGCGTTGGTCCATCTTATGGTTGTCATATCAGGACGTCCAAAGGGACTCTTTAAAGAGTGTTCAAAACGTATCGATTCTGGAATGCACATCATTCAAGGTTTATATTCTATTAGTTTACTCCCTACTATGGCATTTTATCTGCAGCCCTAGATACTCTCCATTTTATTTTATTTTGTCTCAATTAAATCACCAGGAAACCCTTCTCTTCCGAATTGAATAAGTGTAACCTATGAGGATTTAGCAGTCTGCTTCTTAGGAATGCAGCTAATGAGGTTAGGGCATTTCATATCAAGGGATGACATGTTGTGTGTTTGCTATGTTTTGTGCAGATGAACTGATCAAGCTTGGAATTACTGACGAAGTTAGAGGTTTAATCTATGTCTCTGTTGTAAAACTTAGTTGAAGCAAACGATTCTTAACGTTGAAAACGTGAAGCTCACGTCCTTTTTTTTTTACGTTTTTCTCTCTCCCCGCAGAAGCTGATTTGCGGCACACGGCTATCTGGATGTCTGGGATATATCTAATGCTACAGATGCAATTCCTTGAGAATAAAGTGGCTTTGGAACTTACAAGGTCTGAATATGTCGAAGCCCAAGAGGTAAATCTTCAGTTTTATTTTCCTATATTTGTTTTTGCCTCCCTTTACCACATCACTGTGTTATAAGGCCTGCTTATTTATCTGAGTTAACCAACTCTCGATGTATAGCGGGTCTAGGCTCCCTCACACTACGTCATATTAGCTGTCTTCTCTACTCTAGCCTAATGCTTTCTTGAAGGAAACTTTAACCATAAATATCGATGGTGCAGGCTCTGGTTGACATGAAAAAATTGTTTACTCGATTTCCAACGATCTTGCAAGCTTCTGAGTGTGTGATTGAGATGCTCAGGGGGCAATATAGTCACTCTGTCGGTTGCTATAGTGAAGCTGCTTTCCATTATATCGAAGCATCTAAGGTAAAGTTTCTAGCTTCATGTATATTGCTTAAATTTTGGAATGAGGTGTCTCTGTGCCTAGTTAATATCGAATCAACATATTTTCCTTTATGCTACTAATAGTGATTTCTTATTATATGCAATGTAATTTCAGCTGACAGAGAGTAAATCATTGCAAGCTACGTGTCAAGCTTTTGCAGCTGTTTCTTACCTTACAATCGGAGATGCTGATTCATCGTCAAAGGTGTGACATTTTGATGCAGTGAACTAGATGTTTATACTTGCTTACACTGATCTGTTTTGTCTTTAGGCACTTGATTTGATTGGGCCACTCTATGGAATGACAAATTCACTATCTGGTGTTCGAGAAGAAGCTAGTATTCTCTTTGCTTATGGTCTCCTTTTGATGAAGCAACAAGATCTACAGGAAGCAAGGTATGCTACTCCCTCCTCAGTTCATAGGAAGAGAAATAAATATGTCAAGGATATTCATGCTTTAATGCAATGTATGATATCAAAATGCAGAAACCGTCTTGCCAAGGGTTTGCAGATAGCGCATACTCATATGAGTAACCTGCAGCTAGTTTCACAGTATCTGACACTCCTGGGAAATCTGGCTCTTTCCTTACATGACACGGTACAAGCCAGAGAGATCCTGCGTTCCTCTCTTACACTCGCAAAGAAACTCTCTGATATCCCAACTCAGCTATGGGTTCTATCCAGCTTCACAGGTTGTTATTACTATTAGACCTTTTTCGAAACATATGGAGTTATTGGATCTAGATCTCTGATCATGAGATTTTGGTTTCGTTACCGCAGCTCTGTATCAGCAGTTGGGTGAGAAAGGGAGCGAGATGGAGAACGAAGAACACCGGAAGAAGAAATGGGATGAGATGCAGAGTAGACTAGCTGAAGCTCGTGGTTCCATCCATCACATTGAACTAGTGAGCGAAGAATCAAATGACTCTCTTTTATGTGTTAGTGTTAGATCTTTGAGGTTGACACAATCCTGCTTACAGGTGGAGAAAGCTAGGCTAGAAATGCATCAGGTGGAGGATGCACAAGAACAGTGTGAAGTAACTTACGGGATGCAAGCGAGTCTGGACATTCCAGAGTCTGTGGGTATAGAAGGTCCGTCACCGGCTCAGTACTCGTCGAGGCTTGTAGGTTTAGACACAGGAAAAAGATGGGGAAAACGAAGGGTATGACTTACAACCCAGGAGCGTTGACTTGTAATCTGTGTAAGATGTGTTGATTAGTTAGTGTCTGTCTAGTTAAGTATTGCTAGTATTATTTAGGGGTAAAATTGTGGAGAATATTAAAACATTAATAGAAGGCAGCTAAAAATGCCTTCGTTTACGGGTGTCACAAGTCGGAAACCTGAAATTAGTTTATCTCTGTTCCCGACAGCAACATGGATCTGTCTGACCGGATATAAATTAATTTAAACAGTGATTAGTCTGTTAATTTATTTTTTAGACTTTGATTGCATATATTTAAATGTGGCAAATGTGTTACATATTACACAACAAACTTTAGAGAAAATAAAACCCATATCAATGTCTAACCCTCAAAAGATGGATGAAGTATAATTGTCATTGGAGGCCCAAGAGATAATCTTCCGAATTGCCCTTTGACTAAAGACGTCCTCAACTCCTCACCTGGACGAAATGAGCGCGGAATGAGTGCTGAGAAATTTTCTTCTGTGTGCTAATATTGAATTAAAAAATGTTTAATGCTTTTTAAAGGTATTTCTCATACTAATATGCTAATTACATTGTAGTAGTCTTAAGATAATTAAGCATAATTCAATGTTTAAGGATAGTTAGAGTACCCACAGTGGGTAGAATCTACACAAGTAGTAAGGTGGACTTACCCAATAGAGAAAAAAAATTAGTGGAGGATGTGCACAAGACTTGTTACACTTTATCACACTGTCAACTAATTCAATGTTTAATGCTTATTTAGGAACAAAGAAGATAACTCATATGTTATCAGTTCATTGTTAAAGAAGATCACACATATTTGTTACTTGTTAACAAAGCATGAAGTATTTTACTCGTAACCTATTTTGTAGCAGCTAAGAAATCAAGTATCATCTAACGATACCTATTTTTTTGTAACTTATTTGTAGTTCTACATGGTTTATATTAGTTGGTATATTGGTTTTATATTTTTATTACATGATATAGTTTGATACTAAAGAATAAGTATTCAATTAAGATACAATATATCAAACAAATGTCTTAACTAACAAATAATTTATCAGCTAAGAAATCATGTATCAGTTAAGAACAACTATTTTGTAGCAACTTACTTGTAACAAATAACAAAACATGTATCCATGCAATAATAAAATTAAGATTCCCATAAAACATAATTAATATCAGGTAATTAAGAAAATGTGGGCTAACATAATTGTTATCCAACCCGAAACTAATTTTAAGAACTCGCTCAGTTGTCTCTCTTCCAATTCAAAGTTGAAAAGTTCACCGATTTTGTTTTTCAGACAAAGAAACTTCAGGTGGATTGTGTCGTAACTCATCTTTAAAGAGAAGGAACTATGTAAATCGAGACATCTTCAGACTCCACTTCAGTAGTGACGGTAGTTTCAGCGGTCACCGATGCGGGGGATTCAAGTGAGTGAATGGGTGATAGAGACGATTGATTCTTTGATGGCATCCACAATATTGTCATTAGAAAACGAAGGCATCAATAATGGTGAAAGAGCTATACATTGCCAGTTTAGGAGCTCATTATTTTGTGGTGTTAGAATTGACGAGGATTTTTGACAATGGATGAAGAGGATGGTGAAAACTCACAATGAATAAATTAAGATTTCAAAACTATAATTAATGCTTACACTGAATATGAAGAGAAGTCACTCCAAATATGGTGAAGAAAAAAAAAACTATATAGGAAAGGGGAGGAAAGAGAGTTAGAAAATATGGGTAATTTTGAAATTTAGAAAATTTAAATAGTGAATGAGCATTAATTCAGCTAATTATGGTTTTTTCGTGTGTGTATGCAGCTTAATTTCTCTTTTAAAACTTAAATTCCTTTTCATTAGTTTTTTTTAAATCCACATAAATAGTAAAAATAAATATCAATAATATATATAAAAAATTATATAAGAAATTTATATATATATATATATATATATATATGGGAGATTTGCTAAAACAACCTAAAATTTCAATTTAAACCTATAAATGCACCCCAATTTCAATCAATTGCAAAATCAACCTATAAGGGTGATAAAAGTACTATTTAACCTTTATGACTAAACAAAAAAACAGAAGTGTATTTTACGTTTTTATCCTTTGTTAGTCTACACTTAACAGAAAGAAATATACATATATGTAGACCTCGTACGAAGTCTATTCATTTAGTAGACTTGTTATGTAGTTTATACCATAATTTTATCTTATAATTTAATTTTAAAAATTTATAAAAATAATTGTTGTAATATTTTTAACTAATCATTAATATAATGGATAATATGAAGTAAAAAATTAAAATTTTATATAATTAAATATTTTTAAGAAACATTTAGGATTTGAGATTTTTGGTTAAGGGGTTCGTAGACATATTATAAAGTCTACATATATGTAGATCTTTTTTTCATTCTATACACAATTTAACCTAACCGGATTTAACCAATATAATTTGATGATCAAATAAAACATGTACGGTTTGAGATTTGTGGTTAAGGGGTTCGTAGACATATTATAAAGTCTACATATATGTATACCTTTTTTCAGTTTACACACAATTTAACCTAACCGAATTTAACCAATATAATTTGATGATCAAATAAAACATTTACGGTTTGAGATTTGTGGTTAAGGGGTTCGTAGACATATTATAAAGTCTACATATATGTAGACATTTTTTTCAGTCTACACACAATTTAACCTAACCGAATTTAACCAATATAATTTGATGATCAAATAAAACATTTACGGTTTGAGATTTGTGGTTAAGGGGTTCGTAGACATATTATAAAGTCTACATATATGTAGACCTTTTTTCAGTCTACACACAATTTAACCTAGTATATAAATACGATTTCTCAAGCTTTTCAGGTAAAAAAAAACTAATCTTCGCCGTATCTCTCTCTAGGCGATTTCTGGCGAGATTTCCGGCGAACTCGATCCACGCAATTTCCCATCCGCTTCGTCTCTGTCTCCTCCATTGCTCTGGTAAGTTAAATGTCTCTGTTTTACTTCTCTGTTGATAAAAAATGACCACCTTTACCTTTTTTTCTTTTCAGATCTGAGCCGGCGACTTCTAAGGAACGGTACTTCTCGTCCAAATCTCTGCTTCCGGTCAGTATCATGGCTTCTACTTCACCTCTCTGTCCTAGCCAGCAAGGGACTGTGCTTCATCTTTCCAACGTACGTCTCTCTATCATCTCTATCTCTCGTTTAACTAATAACCTAACAAGCTCATCCTTGTTTACTAACCTTTTAGTTTCTTTTGATTCAGATCTGAGTCGGCCAGTCTTAGATCCATTTCTCTAACGAGCATTGCATCCTCTGTAATCCATTTCTCTGCTTCTGGTGAGTCTACTTCATTTTGAAGTGTAGTATGAAGTTTCGAATTTGTAGACTAAAGTTTTGAATTTGTAGACTGATATTTTGAATTTGTAGACTGATATTTTGAATTTTGTAAACTGATATTTTGAATTTGTAGACTTTTCATGTAAAATGATGTTTTGAATTTGTAGTACACTGATGTTTGAATTTATAGGCTTCTCGTGTAGGCTTCATTTTAAATTGTAGACTTCTCGTGTAGAATGCACTTATATAATTCTTTGTTTGTCTCTTCTTGGTGCATGTTACAAAATAGATAAGCTTGATTTCCTATCGAGGTTGTATACTCTAGGGAGGAGCTCAAGAACTGTGAGTAACAGACGGTTGTATCAGACTTTTGTACCAGACATATGGTTGTAACAAACTTATGTAATTTGCTTGAAGCAGACTTAAGTATTAGTCTTCTTTTACAGAAGACTTTTATAGAAGTCTGGTACTCGACTATATATCAAAATATCATCATTTGTATCAGTATAGTACTCTTCTTTCAGAGATTTTAATTCATATTCGACCAAAAGTACAATTCCAATACAATCCAGAGATTTACATATTAGTCTTCCTTTATAAGAGACTTAAAAAGAAATCTATTTTCTGTTCAAGAAGACTAACATGTTGGTATGCACGACAGAAAGTAACATTAGAACTCAAAATAATCGAAAAATTAAGACCTACGATTTTAACAAAAGTTCATCAAATAAGACAACATCCAAAGAGACAATACAACTGATAAGTTAAATACATAAGACATAAGACAACATCCAAAGCAATAAGACACCATCCAAAGCAATCATACAATTGATCAATTCAACACATAAGAGATAATACATAAGACATCATCCAAAGCAGTAAGACAACACTAGTTTAACCTGGACAGTTTGGATGTGACCCGGTTGTTTGCACTGTGACAATTAACGTAGACTTACTAATATGTCTACAATTGTTTCCTAGCAATATAGCAAAATCAAAAGTATTATACTTTCATAATTACAACAGTTTTTCTATCCAAAATCACTCAAACCCATTAGGATTAACTATTACACACTTTCAAACGAAAAAATTGTAAAAAAATTTAATGCATAGTACACAAATTAACTTTTAATGTAAATTTTGAAATAGACTCCATGTTCAGTCTACAACATGGTAGACTTTCTTTTCAGTTTACATCCGTAGACGGTCAGATAGGTTTACTCTTTGGGTTAGTTTTTGCAATTGACCATTTTACGGGTTACTTTTTATAGTTGAAAAAAAGTTGTGATTTTATATAAGCAGACTTCGTTTTCAGTCTACAACTTCAAAAAGGTTAGTTTTCGCTATTGACCAGAATTTTCCAGGATTTGACTTTCAGAGGTAGACTAAATATACAGTCTACATGTTTTAGTTTTTTTGAATGAGGTTAGTTTTGCAATTGACTATGTTTGACTTTTTAGGGGGTAGATTGAAATGAACGTCTACAGATTTGCAGACTTCGCAAGAAGTCTACTCTCAAATCCGACGAGTCAGTTTTGCATTTGACCAAAATAAAACACGGGTAGTCTACATTTTTTTTTCTGGAAGAGAAGACTGCATCTGAAGTCTACATATTAAAAAAAATTAATTTTAAAAAGTTTTAGTCAAACACAAAACTAACCTTTTCAACGCAGTCAAAATTTTGGTCAAATGCAAAACTGACCTTCAGTAAACTTCTCTGGCAGTCTACGCTTCGTAGACTTATGTTGAAGTCTGCTTATGAAAAGTCAAAAGTTCATTCAAATGCAGAACTAACCTCTTTTGCGTAGTCATCTTTGTAGGTCTACGTACTTTTTTGTTTTTGTTGTCAAAGGTTAAGATGTAGACTGTCGGGGAAGGCTATATTAGAAAAAAAAATCCGTTTAGTCAATTGCAAAACTGACCTTTGCGTTGACAAATAGACTGCATTGTATGTCTACGTAAGGGCGTAGACATATAAAACAGTCTATTATCACGACACATATCTGAGAAACGACTTAAACCATGAAAATAGTTATTTTTTTGCAGTGTGAAGCTCGTTTCCAGCCTTTTCAACCGTCCAAACTCCAATAATGACTAAAAGGAAACATTTTTGACGATTCACAAGTGAAAAAACATGAAATTATGAAGTTTATGATTATGAAAATGAAGGTTAAGAGAGATTTTTAGATGGAAATGTAGAGAAAAAATGAGAGGAAATGAAGATTTGCTTGTTTAGAATGAGAAAAAAGTGGTTGAAAATTCAATTCTAAAGCTTTAAGAGATAAAAAATGGTGGTTCATGGTGGTTGAAATTATTGATGATGATGACATAGTTATAATTAAAAAGAAATGTTTAGGGTGTATTTGGTTTTTTGTATTTTTCGAAATTAATAAATAAATAAATAATAATGGAAAATTTGTAAATAATTCAAAAACTTAGGGGTATTATGGAAAATTCAATGATGAATAGTAAATAAAAAAAATAGGTTGGTTTTAGGTTTGACTTGAATTTTTAGGTTATTTTTGAAAAACCCCCTATATATATATATAGGTATTTGTATTTGAAAAGAAAATAATTTATTTTCATATATAAAACTTAAAGCTAAAATAAAAGCAACAAAAGCTAATTAGTTTAATTATAATGATTGAAAATAATTTGGTAAGGTCTCTCAACCAAAAAAAAGTAAAACAGATTTCATGGTTGAAAACATGCCACCGATCTAACACCCGTCTTTGAGATCCGACGGCTAAAAATATGCGAGGCACAGATGGTAGGGGTCTCATCCGTAGATATAAAACCACACAAAGCTCCCTATCTCATCCGTACACATTAGAGGTGGGCGTTCGGGTATCGATTCTAGTTCGGTTCAGATCCATTCGGGTTTTCGAAGTTAAAGATTTCAGTCCCATTCGGGTATTTATAAATTTTGGTTCGGGTTTAGTTCAGATCTTTGCGGCTTCGGTTCGAGCTCAGATAGCCCGTTTAAATTATTTTTTAAAATTTTAAAATTCATATAGACTTTAATTTTCTCAAAAATTGAAAATAAAAATGACATATAACATATAAATTTGAGTAATGTATGCCAAAATACCTAAATTCAACGTAAAAGTTAGTTTAGCTTGAATATTTGGATGGAAAATCAATAGATATTTGAATGATTTACATCTAAAGACACTTTCTATGATTTTATAAATGAGTCACTTTAACCTATTAAAGTAATTTTGAGTGGTTATTTACTTTTGTTTCTTCAACTAAACATAATAAGTAGTGAGCTTTCTAATTTTTTATTTTTGAATATATTACACCATAAAACAATTTTGTAGTTATTATTAACACAATATGGCAATTTCTACTACAAGTACACTTTTCTAGTCATTGCCTTAACAAAAGAAAGAGTGAATTTCATTAGTGTTTAGAAATATGTAGTTGTGTACTATATGGGAATCATGCTTAATGTTTGCTTTAGAAACATGGAAGATGATCTATCTCACTATGTATAAGGACGAAAATAGTTACGGTGAAGGCACTTGGTTGGGAAACTCAGTTGTAGTCTTGAAGATGTGGACGCGGGGTTAAACATGTGAGATCTCATATGAGTTCCTAAAACACTTCCATTGATGAAGATCTTCAAGCAAAATCTACACTTGTATCTCTCCATCTTCAACACCAAATTAGAGAGGAGAGAGACAAAAATAAGAAGTAGTATAAAAACTACAAAAAGAGAGTATGTGACAAAAGCATTACATGGTCAGACTCAGCTGCAACTTTACTCCGATTACTAAATATAGGTCAGATCCTCAGCTCGTGATGGGTTGGCAAATTGGGTTGATAAGGTGTACAAATGCTACTGATTGAAAGGAGGAAGCATTTGTCTTCTTAGTATTAACATTGTGTCGAGAGCTTTATTCTAAGGTCATTCTCAGGTTGTTTTTCAATTTTTATTGCATTATTTGATCATTTGGATGATAAATTATTTTCCTTTTACTGTATTTCCAACTACATGGTTTGTTTCGAGAGAGTGAAGGAGATGTTTTTCTTTATCTTGGATGTTCGCTGTCTTGGGGATGCTAATTGGTTTGTTTCTTTTCTCATGGTGTACATGTGTGTAGCTTTGACATGATGTACATGTGTGTAGCTTTGACATGATGTACATGTGTGTAGCTTTAAAATTATGAATATCTAAATTGTAAACTATTTCCACCTTAAACGATATCCATGTGTACGCTTTATATGATATCCATGTGTATACACCTTATGTGATATCCATGAGATGTATTGTAAACCACCTTATACGATGATTTGTTTAGAAAGTCGGGCCTTGTCTAAATAATGAAGCTTATTTAGGTTTATCTCCCAAATAATAAAAACCACTTATTGTTTATCTATTACTTGTCTATCTCTCCGCTGTTGCTTTTCTATTTTGGATCAATGCAGTTTTTATCTCAATCTTTAGGGTTGATTACTCTTCATTTTCTTACTCGGTTTTTGTTCTAATTAGGCACATATCTACTTGTTCCTATCGAACATTAGCAACCATAAGTTAATTATAATATCCACATATAAATATCCTTGTTCTTTGTATTGTACATATATCAATCATAATATATATGCAAGATGTACACATACACCATATAAATGATAGTGGCAAGGATTCAGAGTGTTGGTATATGGTTTCAGTTGTACATGTGGACAGAGAAGCGTGTTGTCCATAGGGAAACAATACATGTGTATTATGTCATGGGTGTACAACGCCTTCATGCTTCCCATACACATGGAGAGTTTGCAAGACGTGAGGACAACATTGTCAAACACATCACCGGTTCTATACATCACATACATTCTTCTAAAAATCTTTTGTTATTAATCTTCCAAACTTCCATTTGTCAAAGGAGAGTTGGTTTCTTTTCTAAACTTGAAATTTCACATTTGCTCAAAAAGTTATAATCAAAACATATACAACAAAATTTAATAAGTGAATGTGTAAAAGTTTCTCAAATATGTATTTTTCTTTTCATTAGGTCTTCCATTTAAATAACCTTCTTGTTTGTTAATTATTTCGTTGTCTCATGTGTTTATCCCTCAAAGTTCTAGGAAATTCCACATGTGGATACTGCTATAAAAATGTACACGTGGATACTGGGGATCAGATCTCCATTTGCTCATCTCGTCGATTTTTTGTGTGTCCATCTTAGCACGAAATATGACTAAGATGATCCGGAAATTTCACAAAGCATGTGACACGAGACATTGTCGCATGTATAAAATGGTTCAAGTCAATACATGCATAAAGAAAGATAACACATACATGAATTACCTCCTAGCCATATACACATACAAAACAAACATCCACAACAAGAGCACTTGAAGAAATCATTGTATTAAATTGCAAACAGTACAATTTCACACTTAACGGAAAAAGTAATATATATGACATAAGAATACAATAGCTCAATGATTTTATTCGGCTGATGAGAGAACAACAAACATATCCAATTACACAAAGTAAAAAAAGGCTTACACATAAGAAAACAAACTGTGATAACAATAACAAAACAATAAACTATAAAATAGATACAATCAAGCTAGAAATTGCATAACAACAACCAGATCAAATTAACCATCTTAACAAAGTATATCAAATTTTCTAAACATGTAGACAACGGAGTAATGAAATTATGATGCTTAGTAGGACTTCCAGCTTGACATTGTAACTATATGAGTCATGAAGCCAATGTCATACAAGGCCTCATTGTCAAATATCATGCACACAACATGATTCTCAACAAACTAATGAACATGAGAAGTAGAATTGTAAGCCTCACCAACAGTATCCGAAACCTTAGGCGAAGAGAATATAGAGAATGTCATCATAATGTTGTTAGGGTATTTATCCCTATTCATAGATATCAACAAAGTTTCCATCCTAGATTCAATTCCTCATTTCAAAGAATGGCATACCTGAAATCCTATCCAAACAATATTCCTCACACTTAAATCACTACAACATCATAAAATATATAAACAAGCATAATCAACCTTAGCAGTGAACATATCTAGACAATTTATTTCACCTTGGAGATCGTAACAGTAGTCAGATACAACAACGGCATAATCGATACGCCATCTCCTCAAATATAATGTCCCTTGAGAAAATAAGGAGTAAACATAGCAAAAAAGATCGTTTTCTCAGCAAAGCTTTTAATCTATGTAAATATAAAATAAGTAGGATAAAAAGATTTAAAAAAAATATATGGTTGTCACTCTCCCAATTTACAATAATTCAAAAATTGAAAACATTAAGTTCAAAAAACAAAAAATTTAGAAAACCCACTATTTGATGTTTATTTGGGGACAGTAAAGTAAATAGTCACTTAAACTACCTTAGTAGTTTAAAGTGACCCAAAGTGTTATAAAATCATAGAAAATGTCTATAGATGTAAATCACTCTTTTATTTACTTTGATGTTTTGAGTATTGTTTAGCTACTTTAGGTATTACTTTTGACTATTTCTATATATTTTAAAATATTTTAGACAATTTTTAAATATCTTATACATTTTGGATACATTTTTTGGATATTAAATCTAAAAATAGCTAACATATTCAAGCACATAAATCTGATTAGGATATATTCGGATATCTGAAATATTTCGGTTAAGATAGGATTCGATTTCAGTTCTCTAGATACCAAAATTTTGAAACCGTTCAAATATTTAACCAGTTTTAGTTCGGATTTGGTTGTACTTTCTCAGATTGGATTCAGTTTGATTTTTTGGGTTCAATTTTTGCCTAGTAGACACCCCTACTGTAAACCTAGAATAGCAGAGAAAGTCTCCTTTCTTCACCATGAGGGAATACAAGATGGAAGATTTTTCTGGTAAGACCTCAACTAGCCGAATCTAATATATACATCACAGTAAAATAGTGGTTAATGGATGATGTAATCTATTTCGTAAATCGTTAATGCCCGCAGGACCTATCACACCCGTAAAAGAAGTTTGTGTTGATGGTGATTTGACCATTCAATGCTGGACAGGGTCTTTTGGGACATCGTGGATTTCCCATTCCCTGTTGGTTGGGATCCTGATATGGTCTATGACAAAATCGAATCATCTCTTTCGCAAATGGTTTCTATAGGTCATGTGTCGATATATACTACTAGTTTCCAGGGGATAACCTGTTGAGACATAATAGAATGTTGAATGACATTCTTTTTTGGGAAATGGACTATGATCATATTCTCGGAGACATTACAGCGTTCTGTTTGTAACTCCGACTGACCCAGAAAAATCTACTTGGCCACTATCTCTGTTAAGACAGTGTGTATATTGCGAGCACCTTCGCAAAAACAAAGAAGAAGAATGTTGTCTCGAAATGCACAAAGTGGATGCCGCCAAAGAAACACCTAGGGAGTCAGACTGATTATGAGGACTTGCTATCTTCTGTTCGTAGCGCTGGATTCTCCCGTTTGTGTTATGTGTCACACATATGACATGCTCTGCTGCAGCAGACTCTTCAAAAACTGTGTTTTTATTTTACTTTCCACTTTCTTGTTTTAAAACGAAATTGTAATTTCAATTTTAGTCTCACTTTTGCATTTCAATTTGTATATATGGCTTCCCGAAATGTCGAAAATAAACTTTTCTTGATTCTGATCTGCAAGCTACCTTAATTCTTAGTCATAATTTATTTGTTCAAACGCAGTTAGTCCTTTCAACGTACAGTGGGCTCGCTTGTACAAATAGCTTTAAGGTCTTGACACATAAATAGAAAAGATTCATCGGCTATTAACGACTATTTCCGTTTACAAAATACATGTGCTTTTCATTGACATTTGGGTCAATTGAAAAAAACTAACCAGAAAATAAAATTAAATTTTCTATAAATTAATAGTGTTGAAATTATAATTGTTTTCTTAATTGGAGATTTTTTCAGTTATGAAAAAATATTTCAAAACAACATTCAGCCAATAATTATAATTTGTAACCAATAAACGTAAAAACGTAATACAGTTAAATAATTGTCTCCTAAAATATCATTTTATTATTTGATAGAGATGTTATAAACCACTTCTTCAAAAATATTAATTTATAAAATTTAAATAATTTAAAGATGAATGTTAGGGGTTAATAGTTCTAGAGAAAACAAGTCTGAGAAAATCGAAACATTCACAACAAAAGAAACTTCTACTTCGTCTTCTCGTATCTTGCAGAGACCTCATGGCTTCGTCACTTCTATAAGCTCTCATAACCGTGTCTTGTTTCAGTTCATCTTCTCTAAACATCAAATATGCGACGTCATCTTCTCCGTAGAAAACATCTTTCTTTCCGGTGTCAACTAAACCATTTCGTCGACATGGCGACGATGCAGAAAGTCGTGAAGAAGCTAAGTCACCGTCGGAAATCGAACCAGCATCTCTTCCGATCATCTTTTGGCTATTGATGATGCTACCGTCAAGACTTTGCCTACCTACTTTCGTAGTTATCGTTACTTATAAGAAAATATTTTGGCCTTTCATTATATTAATGAGTTGGGAATTTCTGAGAAATATTGTAAAACATTTAACGATTCTTAAATCTGTTTATGTTTATCCAAAACAAACATAACATTGTACGTAAGAAGAGTACTTCAAATCAGATATATATATATATATATATATATTGGCGATAAATACTACTCCCTCTGTTTCAATATGATAGATGTTTTAACTTTTTCACACATATTAATAAAATATATAATAATTGCATAGTTTTTTGTGATTATATTTTTTTAATAACTTTAGACCAATAAAAACTCTAAAAAGACAATTAAGTTTTTTGAAATTTGTAATTAGTGGTGGGGGGGGGGGAGGGGGAGGGTGGGAAGTTGAGTTGGGTAGGGTCTTCTATGGTTAATCTGGATGGGATTACGTAGAATTAGAGCTTTTTGTTTAGAAGTGTTCTGATAAATAATCTGATTCGCAATGATTCTTGGGCGTTGTTAATATGAAGTCTATGAAAAGGATTCTTCAGCGCAGCCGGTGATTAGGCAAAAGGAAATTTGCAGTGGTGCGGGATGTGATCGTGGTGGCGGTAAGGAAGATGTGACTGTTCTTGGAGAAGTGACGACGTTTTCTGCCTCAATAGCTCGTCAGTTGACACTGTCCCTTTGAGTTTTTATTTTGTTACACGTACTTGTCTACGTAATTCATAAATGTGCTTTCAAATTATCATGTGTTGGGCTGTTTTATTAATCTTTTATGAGTTGTACCACTGTAAATGTAATGCTCAATGGACTTTAAATCAAAATAAAATCAGTTGACAAAAAAGGAACATTTGAATTTTGTGATAGAGATCTTGATTTGGGCTGGGATAAGTCCTTAATATGGATCAAGTTGTATTGTGGTGGAGTCATCATTGGTGGTGGTTGTGGTGGGTTTAGGGTAAGATCGGATGAGTCAGTGAACTATTACTTCCACTGTGAAGATTTAATTGGAACACCAGTTGATGCTTTACTCTAATTGCGTTGAAACTCATCGAAATTATTGAATCTTATCAATAAAAGACTTAGATTCGATGATTTGCAAGATTTAAACAAAGACCATAACATTAAGTTTTTTCTTTGAGAAATTGAGAAAAAATAAGTAAGAGTTCAATATATTTTTTTTGATTAATTTCAATGATGTTAATGAAAACATATTAACACACACAGTAGAAAAGGAGGAGAGAAATAAAACTATAATGGTAAAATATAATGGAGATGGTATAATGGTGACTTCTTGAGCACTCGATGGGCAGCTGTAGGTAGAGGATGCTTTTGGCTAAAGTTTAAAGGAGTGTCTCATCCATTGCAAGAGGGCAAACGGCACCGTTTGTTCAGATGTCTCATTTATTGGAAGAGGGTAAAGCTTAATGAATTGGGTGAGTCAACAACAAGAAAGAAGACCAATTGGTCTTTAACTCGTTTGGTAACAGTTTGGTTAAAAGCACATAAACAACCCAAAGTCTCTAATTCAATGCGATAAAAAAAAAAACAAAAAACAAAGAGTCAAAGACACAGAGATCCGACCATCGGAGCAAGACGAAGAACATATGGTTCGTGTTTCTTTTTTTGTCTTCCTAATCGATTTTTTGTTGATTTGATTTTTCGTCGTTAAAATATTTGGATTCAGATGTCGGAGGGAGGAGCACCGTCGAAATATGTGAAGTTGACGAAGGAGCATGCTCCTGTCGATGAGGTTAATCCCGGCGAACTCAATCAACCGATTCAGGTTCCCCATGTATGTGTCTCTCTACTGATCTGATTTTCTGTGGACTGTCACCTGATTAACGTTATTTCTTGGATTCGATTGTTATGATCATCAAGTGAACCAATTTGATTTAAATATTTAATCTGTAGAGCTTCCTAGTACATGCTCGATTAATGTTCTTGTGCTTGGATCTGTCATCTCTGATTCTCTCTGCAAATACATGTTCCGCAGCTAGCCGTTCACAAATGTAACGAGTGTGGCCAAGCTCTACCTGAGAATTTTGAAGCTCCTGCCGATGAGCCATGGACTACTGGAATATTCGGGTGCACTGAGGATATGAGTAGTTGTAAGTTCTCAAGTGATTCATGTCATTGGAATTCTTAGTAGCTTACTTCCATTGCCTTAAACTGTTAATACACAGTTTGGCAGGGACTCTTTTGCCCAAGTGTTCTCTTCGGACGTGTCTATGAAACTCTGAGTGACGAAGAAACCTCCTGGACCAAAGCATGTATTTGCCACTCGATTGTTGTTGAGGGAGGTTTAACTGTTGCATCCATTGCTGCTTGTGCTCCCGGTATAGATCCGCATACTACATTTCTTATGTGGGAAGGCTTGTTGTTTGTTTGGTGGATGTGTGGGATTTACACTGGAAACGTCAGGCAAACTCTACAGAGGAAATATCATCTCCAGGTAACATCTTCATGAAATCATCTGGCTTTAGAGAACATAGAATCGATGGAAACATGTCAAAATAATTTGAAAATGTGTCTGTTTTTTTTCATGAAACAGAACTCTCCATGTGACCCATGTATGGTGCATTGTTGTCTACATTTCTGTGCGGTTTGTCAAGAGCACCGTGAGATGAAGAACCGTCTTTCAGACAACTTTGTGATGCCCATGACCGTGGTTAACCCGCCACCGGTTCAAGAGATGAGTGCTTCCAATGACTCTGTCCCTGTTTCACACCATGGCTCTGAGCTCGAGATGCGGCCATTGTAGACTCAATGTCCCAACCAGTTTCAAGGTCATGTTTTGTAATGGACCTATGGTTTAATGAGGAATGGATGATATCATGTTAACCGACTTGTTTTTTTTTTTTTTTTGACAGTAAAATCAAAAGGCTATGGTTTGTTTAAAATTCATGTAATCATGATTCTTATCGCAAAATTAAGATTTTTTTTAAAGAAATAGTTTATTAGTATTTGTAGCCAAAAAGATATATGTGATTTGAAATTTTCTACTTACCTAGCTTGTTATCTTTGTTTTGGGAAATCATAAACAAATGTAAGAGAATCATTAAACGTTTTACATTATTTCCTAGAAATTCCCGACTCACTAAGATAAATCAAACACCAAAATAAGTTAGAGAAATATTCTGAGATAAACCTAAAAGTATTTTTAACAATAAAATAGATTTCAAAGAAAAAAATTATCAAAATAAATTTTATTAAAAGTGTAAATAAATATTTATATTTTTTGGATTAACTAATGTAAACTTAGGGTTTAAAGTTATGTAACGAGATTTTGGAAGTGAAATATTAAATTTAAAAAGTATTAAATATTTTAAAATAAAAAATTTATTTTGTTCATTTTTTCTTTTAAATTTTTTTTTGTGATGCTGATATCTATCTTATTAAAGTAGAAGTACTTTAGGATTTTGTTTGGAAACATGGATAATGAGGATTGTTTGGATACATGGATAACAGTATTAAAAATAATTTCTTTTATTTACAAACTTAGCCTTTACATTTACAATAAATCTATCTTATTAAAACTATAGTACCCATAAAACTTCACCCTTATTTTTTCTTCTTATTTACCATTCTGTGCCATTGAATAATTTAAAAGAAATTTTATTTACGGGCTGACTTAGGGCTGACTGGTGTAACTGCAGCGGTTGCGTTTGCGACTGCGGGTGTTTGCGGATGCGGGCGGTTGCGGTTTTATGTGTTATTAAGAGATTTGGACGACTGGTAAAGCGGTTAAAAATTATTGCGTTTGCGGGATATTTATGACTGGTTAACTACTAAATGCAGTAGTGGTTAGATAATAAATTAACAATATTTATATTTTATATAATTATAATAATATTAAAAATCATATTATTATACTAAATATAAAAATTATATTTATAAAATTATACTATTAAATTATTTTAAAATTATAGAAATATTTTTCTTCAAAGTTTTATAATATAAATTACAATATAATGTATACATTTTAGTATTTTATTATTTAATTTAAAATTTTAATTGATTAATTTTATTTTTTATTATATAGTTTTTTTGAAAAAAAAATATTTACCCTCCCGCAACCGCCCGCAACCGCAAACGCTAGCTGGAACCAGCTTTTGAATTTTAGAGGTTTATAGCGGTTTGAACCGATTTGAAGCGATTTATTGCGTTTTGTATGATTGTTACAAAACGCCAACAACCGCTACCAACCGCAAAAGCTGCGTTTGCGGGTGGTTGCGGGAAAACCAGTCAACCCCTTAATAATTTTTTTATCTAACCGAATAAATTCAAAAACAAGCATAATATTAACAAGATAGATCCAAAAATCTAGCTCTTACGTTAACAATATTTTTTATTTCCAAATTACAACCCACAAAATAAAAGAAAATCCATCAATCAATTGAAACTAAAATCTAGAAGTTTTCATATATGAACAAAACGTAATAAATTGCTAAAATTGAGATATTCACTTATTCTTATATTTTAAATCATATATTTTCTGTGTTAGACAACCATATTAATTTGTTAGTTATACATTTTTTCTTATTTCAACAAAAATCTAAAATAAAAAAATAGTATTTATATGAAATAATTGAATATTACATAAATTTTATTTTCTAATAGATCAAACAATAATAAAATATGAACAATTTCAAACATATAAAACACATATAAAACCAAACACAATTATATATGTTATATATTACAATTTACTATAACACTCATGCGGGTGTTAGTCATGGTCATCTAAGTACCCATCGACTACAATTCGGTCTTTCTAAATGTTGGGGTTCAAAATGGTTTTACATGAATATACGGACGGTGTCGAGTATGATCATTCAAGGTCCAGGTAAGTTTGTAGGAACCTAAAAATATTTTAAAACTGTTGTTTTACAAATATTATTAAATAATTTTAAAAATAAAAATCAAAATCAAAATCAAAACCCGCGCTTTGTAAGCGCGGGTCAAAATCTAGTTTTTATTATAAGGAAGGATAACTACGAAAGTTGTACGCAAAGTCTTGGAGCTGATTTTCACATCATCAATAGCCAAAATATGATCGGACGGGAAGCTGACGGTGTCTTAGCCTCGTCAACGGCTGAATCACGACTTTCTAGATCGTCACCATGTCGACGGGAGGCTTTACTTGACGCTGGAAAGAGAGATGTTTTCTACGGTGAAGATGACATGGCAGATTTGATGTTTAGAGAAGAAGAAATGGAACAAGACACGGTGATGAGAGCTTATAGAAGTGACGAAACCATGCGATCTCTTAAAGATACGACAAGAAGACAAAGGCAAAAAAGGTTCTTTTGTTGTGAATGTTTCGACTTTCTCAGGCTTGTTTTCTCTACGTATCGCAACTAATAACCCCTAACACACGTTTTATAAATCTATTTGTTTTTTCTTGTAATGGATACGAGTTTTTATTATTGTTATTACTATTTTACATAACAGCAAAAGATTGCAATACATAAGCGTCTTGAACATGGACTACAAATATGTTATCAATTACAACAAAGTAATATAATGCTTCAAGAAGATAAAGATACATCAACAGCACATAAAGATACATCCAATGCCATCATCTCTTCTTGAAGAATTTGCTGCCTCTCTTTCCAATTCCAGCACCTTGGAGTCTCGATGAGAGATGAGACCTTGTGTCTGGTCTCCACGTCAGTTCTTTGAGAAGGGAGAACAAAGACGAGAGTGCGGGTGAAATCTCGCTGTCTTTTATGTTCTTACATGACACTACTCTCATGCTCTCCAGCTCTTCCCAGTGCAGAATTACTGACTCTAAACCGCCTGTTGTTAGGACTGAGCATCCTTCCAAAGACAAAAACCTCACCCTCCTGCAAGACAAATACAAAAAAAAAAAGATATGATCAAAAGCCTATCTTTCACATTGCAAAGTAAAACTAGCACCAGCATTCATTGTAACGGAAATCTTTTCAGGGTTTGGGAGGAAGTTGTTAGAATTATGTATCACAGCAAACAAACCAACGCAAAAGCATTCAATGCTCTTCACTATCCATATTATAGAAACTTACCTCTTATATTAACCATATTATGTGCAACATCAATACCAAATTTGTAGTTTTTCTTTCTGGTCTAATTAAGTTGAAGACATGTTCTTACCTCAGGGAAGGCAATAGAATACTATGTGTTCTGGACCAGAACTTCTGGTCTTCAAAGAAACCATGATCTCAATAAAAGAAGGAAAAAAAAACAAACGTGAAATGGTACCTGAAAGCTTTAGCCAAGCTGAAACAATCATCATCCAACCCCCAACAATCCTGAATATGAACCTTGGTTGCTCCATCACACACCTTAAACAACGCTCTCATCCCTTCTTTATCATTCAAACAGCACCTCTTGAGATGCAAACTCTCCAGAGCCGGACAAGACCCGAGCAACTTCTCCGGTCCAGGACAAGGATCCATCTTTCTACAAGACGATATTCTCAGCGTCTTCAAACTCTCAAAGCACGAAAGCGCACCTATCCAACCATCATCCATCCTATGGTCACAAACGGTAAGTTCTTCAAGTAAGTCACAACATTGCCCAATGGCTCTAATCCCATCAAAGCCACCTTCACAACCACTAAGCTCAAGCTTCACAAGTCTCTTACACCCTTGAGCTAATATCGTTAAACCTATATCGGAAACAGAAGAAGTATACAACCCATCTACGCTCCCCACCAACCTCAAGGCTCTCAGATTCTCACAAGCAGCGATACCACGCAAGAGATTATCACTGCACTTGTGCAATTCAAGCTCTTGCAGATCGGAACACTGTTCAGCTAAACCGAGTAATCCCAGTTCAGTAGCGTTAATCACTACGAGTTTGAGTAAGTCACAGCTTCCTCTCCCTAACACCCTAAGCCCTCTATCAACCGTTTCACAGTGCAATACATTCTCCTCAACGAAGTCCCAATTCGAAGAAACACGAAAGGAAATCGATTTGTGGCATAGCAAGATAGCTGAGTTTCGCGACGGGTAGATACATGCGTTAGACAGATCGACACTGGTGAGCTTGGGGAACCTCGAGAGGAGCTTCCCTGACAAGAGGAAGTCCAAATCGAGAACTTTAAGAGTCCGTATCCGTCGTCCCTGGAGATCCAACCAGCGTTTGCAGACGAGGGAGACGTCGCTGTTCTGGGATTCGGGAAGCTTGTGGAGGATTTTGAGGAGGAGAGAATCGGGTAAGGAGAGGGTTCGATCGATGTTGGAGGAGGTTTGGGGTTTTGAGATGGATCTTGGGGATTGAGACTGCATCACGGCGGAGACGACTTGCTTGAAGGGCGTCTTCGGGTGGTTGAGCCATGAGCTGGTCCAGCTCGAGCGTCTCCTTCGCAGAGGCGATTTGGGACTCGTCGGAATCTTCTCGCGAAACGACATCGTTTTTGGCAACGTCATCTGATTTTCAGGTTGTAATGACTCTCTCTGCTTCTTCGTCTTCTTAGTGGCGGTTTTTCTCTTTTAGATTCTAACGGATACTTCGAAAGAGATGTTTGAGAGAGAACAAAAGCTAGAGAGAGATATTTCAAAATACAATTTGGCTTAAATTACTAAAATAACATAGAAAAATTGTTATATAACTAAAATATCATAAATCTTTTAGAAATTACTCAAATGTTTTAAATCCCTAGTAAATTACAATAAATATTATTCCTTAGTTTTTTTAATTAAAATTATTTTTCATTAACAAATTCACGTGACTCATAACTTTAATCCACATCACTAATAACTAGAATAACATAGAAAGTTGTTATATGACTAACAATAAAGCAACGTTTTAATTTAAAACATCCGTGTTTAAGAAAAAAAATACTAGAATAACATAGAAAGTTGTTATGTGACTAAAATAACATACATTGTTTGAAAATTACTAGAATGTTTATAAACCTTTAGTAAATTACAATAAACATTATTGGTTAATTTTTCTATTTAATTGAGCTTATTATAATAAAAATAATTAAAATTATTAACAAATTCACGTCAGCAATAACTATAATTCATGTCACTAATAACAATCCATATCACTAATAATTATGATTAAAAGAGTGGGAAGACAGTGAAAAGACGTTTAACTTAAAATTTTCTTCGCGATTAAACTTCATCGTTGTTTTCATCGAAAATCTTCTCCGAAATCGTCTTCTCTGAAATCGTCTCCGAAATCGTCTTCTCCGAACTCATTTTCTTCGAAATTTTCTTCTACCCAATCGTCCGTAATCGTCTTCTCTGCAAGCGCCGGCTATGAAATCGTCTTCTTTGATATGTTTCAACGCTTTTCTTTGAGTTTTTTCGAGTTTGTGGCTGAGTTATGAGTTATTTGATAACATAGTTATGATATATTTGATGACTGAGTTATGAGTTATTTGATGGTTAAGTTATGATATATTTGATGGTTGAATTATGAGTTATTTGATGATTGAGTTATGATATATTTGATGGTTGAGTAATGAAATGGAAAATAAGAGCGGATGACATGGATGATGACATGGAAAATTGGTAAGTCAGCCGCCAAACGAACACATAACTCAGCCTAAATAAATCAGCCATCAAGTACGACTAAGTCAGCAGAAACATGAATACTATTTCAATAATTATTTTTTTGCTAATAAATCAGCCATAGGATAAAAAATCATAAGTCAGTTGTATCGTCGTATAAATAAGCCATTAAATGAATGACATTCTAGTGTTGACGTTGTCATCTGTTAGGCGTCACCCTGAAACTACTGAGTTAGACGACATAGGCATATCTATGCATCCTCGTGCCCCAATAAGTCATAAAGTCTTCCATAGTTGACCATGAATCATGCCAGAAAGAAACATGACTGCCATCTCCCGTTTTCATCCTTTGTAATACCTTGGCCTTTTCTCTGAACTTTAAAATTCTTTTGCCACATTCATGAGCCTTTAGATGTTATTTCCAAAATTGACCAGAATAATACCTGTTTGGTCAATTTAGATGTTGTTTCCTTATCTATAAACTCGTCCGTCTGTCTCTTTAGCTCTGGTTTGTTCAATTCTTTGTCTTTCTTTTCCGGACCGGATCTCTTTGCTACATTCGGAAACCTATATAGGCTTCGACTGCCGCCTAGACTCCACCGGAACTGACGTCTTTCTCTGGGGGTTCCCGGAAAACTCCGTGCAACCATCACCACCTTTCATCGTAATTTCCCTTCGAGGTTGTGCCTCCCTTCGGCTCCAGATCTGTCCTCACCGAACGTCGCAGCCCCTCACCAGTTTCACGGCTTGGCCGTTCTTTCTATCGACAATGTTTCAGTCTCTGGTGTGATAGCAGCTCCCATCTCAAAGTCGAACCACCTATTAGCTCTATTACGGTCTACAATTCCAACTGAAGACCACTGGAAAGCTTGTTAATCGTCGGGTCACTCCTCTGAAATTGGTACACCACAGGTTTGCTGGTCTCAGCCCATAAAGCTCCCGGTGCCGCCTTTCTTTCTGCAACTTCAAGATCTGGCGTAGAGGAAAAAAACTTCAGACCTAATTTGCAATGGGCCTGGCCCATAAAACATTCCTCAAGATGTAAGTCCAATCTTTAGCCCAAATAAATTCAGCTTAGTGATTAAGGCTTGGCCCAATGTGAAGAATGAAGATACGCCTCAGATTATTATGGTCTTAGGTGATTGGAGTTTTTTATCAGAGATTATCTTTGGTTTCACCAAATTCTCTCCTTGTAGTACACGATTATATCTCTTTTTCGGGATAAATTTATTGGTGGGTTCACCGGGTTCGGTTTTCTTTCAATATTCCTCCTCCTTTGAGGAGAAACAGTTACCAAATTATCCTCTTCCTTATGGAAAGAGGTGCTTTCTCGGCTTTGTGCCGAGCGTCTGCTTCAGTTCCTTCATCGGTTTGTTATTTTGCGGAGCGGTCTCCACGGGACCTGAAGATGCAATCGAGATTACTTTAGTAGTTCTCGTAGATGAAACCTGGACATCAACGTCACATTATGTGACTATTCTCCAGCTGTCCGACTTCATATTTGCACTTAAAGACGTTAGCCCAGATTGTGATAAGTTACAGATTTATAATAGCATTAACAACACATTCATGCCCTGCCGCAATACCCTCTCACTTATGAAAATAACCAGCCAACTCTCCATTCACCTGAACCGAAATGATGTTGTTTTTATACAAAGGGATATCCAATGTATAATGTTGCTAGAAAATTCATTGCTTCCAGTGTTTTAACCAGAAAACTCCACTGGACAGAAACGAAAGCTTTCAGCATAACAATTTTCAGTGCACATCTAGATAAGATTATGTATTTAATCTTTGACCAACTCGGTAGAAAGTAGTAAATTTTTTATCAGAAATTTGCTCTTCACAAACGCAAACTGAGTAAGAGCAATGAGTTGTGGTAAAGTGACTTTAAGTCTGTTTGCAATTATCTTAGAGACAACTTTGTAAATAACATTACAATATGAAATTAGCCTATAATCCTTTCCCGAGTCACTGTTTTCTTTAGTATCAGAGCTACAATGGCGATGTTAACTCCTTTTGAAAGAAATCCTTTAACAATTTTTTTTTGATTGACACGACAATAGGTCATGCTGCTTTAAAGAACTCAACTGTATATCTATTTGGCCCAGTCGATTTATCGTTAGGCATACTAAACATAAACTTACTGATTTCATCTTTTGTTACTTCTTTGTCAAGCCTGTCTGGAACAGATGTAGAGCAGCGAAAAGTTAAAAAATTTTGCGCGTGGCTACATCAATTTACTCAAAGTCCACCGGTTTGTGCTGAAGAAACTCTCTCAAAAATCTTCAGATTCTTGCTTGATTTCATCAGGTTGTATCAATACACGCCAATATCAACAATGAATTTATTTGATTGAAAAAAAATATATATTATTTGATTGAGAATTGATAACTTCTCTAGCAGTTGCTGCAATATGAATTTTTTTTGTTATTCTTATCTCTGACATTCATCCAATGTAACTTTGATTTTCACTCAAAAAACCCTTCTCCAATATTGAAACATGTTCCCACCTTGCCATAGCCATGTTCTGTCGTTCCAAATTTTACAAAGTAGGATTTCTCATAGTCTCCTTCTGTTGCACATATAAATCATCATAATCCTCCTTCACTTTCAGTGTCAAGTTTCCCATCTTTTCTTTAGCCATTAAGCGTATATTTGGTTTATGTTCTTTTAGCTTCTTTGAAAAATCTGTATAGAGAAGAAGTATACATAAAAACATGATATGTTTCATGCCAATATTCCTCGATCAATGGCTGAAAATCCTCCAATTCAGAGACAACATTCACAAATTTGAATGGCCTTTTAGGCCGATTTGTAGCTGGTAAAAGATGAACCTGAACACATAAATGAGCCAAGCACCCTCATGCCTCAAATAAATGTACGAGTGAGAGGAAAGAAGAATGATCATTGATTAATACACGATCTAGATTCATTGAGATTAATCATCTTCTTGATTTTTTGTCCATGTAAAATGTTGACCATGAGTTGTGAGATCTAACAATTTAAAATGATAAGTTGTATTCTGAAACTCATGCATTCCATGCAAAACCGTAGACCTATGCTCATTCATTGAATGCTCTTCAACATCCAATATCTATTTAAAATCTCTAGTAACTATCCATGTTTTTACTGATTATTAGTGAGTTATGATGGTTTTTAAATCATTCTTGAGCTCCCTTTTAACGAACCGCTCCCGAAATATTTTTAATTTCGAAGAAAATAGATTGTGAGAGGTTTTATTATGTGAATAGTTTATTTTTCTAAGTGTGGAAACCCTTATATTCATGGAGGCTTGGATGATTAAGAGTGATTTTGGCTAAGTATTAGATGCTCAGTGAACACTTGGAACGATTTTAGAATTGACTGAGTAATGGTAAACCGATCATGAAATGATCTAGATCTATGCAAAGAATGAGTGGAACCGCAAAGTCCCTTAAGGAAAGTTCAGCTATTGAAAATTGTAGATTCCAAGTAACGAAATTTTTATTATAAATTGTTGCGGGATCACAAGAAAGGAAGGTCGGATATGCTGGAATCAGATAAATGATGTATCATAGAGAAGGGGAATGCATTGATAGAGATATTTTACAAAGCCCAATAACAAAATGGTATTAAGTGTCCAACTTGGGGAGAAAGTTTAAGAACCCTATAAAAATGGATCTTGGGGTTCTCATTTCTCACACAACTCAAATAACAAGTTTAGAGAGAGATTGGAGAGGAGAAATGAGTTGATAGAGAACGATATTTGAGAGGAGGGATCAAGCGAGTAGGAGCTAAGGATTTCATCACCGGAAAAACGTTAGGAAGTTCAGAGTCTTCGAATCCTTGAGAATCACCTAAGGTGAGGATGTGATTTGTGGCAACCTGTTAGCATAGTTTTTAGTGAATTAGATCCAAATATGCCAGGGTGTACGAATGAGTAATGCGTTTTGATATGCCATGGATTTTACCTATGATATATAAAGTGTTTTAGAGTCTTTTATATGCATTCAATACTGTTTTAGAGTATTTACATGTCTAAGTACTCATTGGAAGCAATTGGAGCTTTTGGGCTATTTTGGAGCATTTAGGAGGCTCGGCATGAAACTCAAAGTCGGATCCAGTTTATGCATGGATCATTGATCGACAGCCAAGTCAACTGCGAGATTAATGAAGGCTTGAGAAATTATAAGTTTTACCCATAAGTTCCATCATTTGCAAGACAAGTCCCTGGCCGAAATTTAGACTATTTATTAGGGTTTTCTATCTTAGTTTTAACCTAAGCCTAGAACACCTAAGAGTTGTTGTCTTCTAAGTTACACACAAGTTTGAGATTTGAGGGTTGGAACACCTTGTTATATCTACTGGAGAGAGAGATCTAATCATCATTACAGATATGATCTTGAACTCCTTATCTATTTACTCAATTTAATTTATGCAATTTACTTAGACTTTAATCATGTTCTTTATTACTATGCTGAATAATTGATTGTTAGATTTAAGGTTCTTCAATAGTAGTAGTGTCTTGTTGATTTTATAGATTTTTAAGGTAATCTTCTTAGTTCTTTGTTTAAGTTTCTCTTAATGCTAAGTTGAAGTTGATCACGTCAATCTTAGAAGTTAGGGTTTCATAGTGCAGGCGATAGCTTGGTTATGACCCTGAACCTATCTTAAACAATCTAAATAACTGGTCACAAATGAGAGTTGCATTGGAAGTTTAGAGAACCCATCAAACCGCGAAACCAATACTGTTTAGAATGAGCGTCGATCAATACCACCTTGTGGACATCAATCGACACTCAGTTGAGATGCGCAAGAGCATTCTCCTAAACCCTAATATTTTATTTTGAGAATGGTACTTAATCAAAACCCTAGCAATCTATTAATCTGCATTACCTAATCCTACTTGATAATTTCCCCTAAGTCTAGTCCCTTAATTTTATCTTCACAAACCAAATCAGTCTTGAATTCACTTTTATTATTATCATTCACCTAGCTTTAATTAGAAAGCAATAAGTCCATTGTGCAATCCTAGAGTCTTTGTGGATTTGATCCCTAAGTATTACACTGAACCTCTTATCTGAGAGAGTAAAAGTAAAATATGGTTAATTTGAGAGTGATATAAAACCCCACATCAAATTTGGCGCTTTTGCCAGGAACTCTTTCTTATTGCCATTAGATTTCGTTTAGAATATAGTCTAGATTTTTACTTTATTGTTTGATAAATTATTCTTTCCCTAATCCTCATGACGCAGGTACTTTCAGGAGAGAATATGGATTCAGACAACGAGAATCGATCGACAGAGCTCATCCAAAATCGATCGATGTTAGTACACTACTGTCGGGCGACACCCTTCCATTGACATCGATCGATACCGATCAGCCGGAAGCATGTAAGTACGCCTTTACTAATTCTGATAATAAGAAAGTTGTCTTGATAGAACCAATAAACAATAAAAGCAATGAGGCAAGCCAACTCATTAATAATCATGGGGCTGCAATCCCTAATCAAATAACTAAATCTCTAAAGAGTGAAATAAAGCATGAATTGCCAATGCTTGAATACCTGAACCCTAGCAGGAATAGTTCTGCAATTCGATTGTCTGATAACCATACATGAGGCTCTGAGCTTGATATTAACTTCCTAGTTATGGCGCGTAAAAATCATTTTAGTGGTTTTCCTACTGAAAACCCACACAATCACATCGAGATGCTATAAGACATGGTGAACGAGGATTTCAATCGCTGCAAACGTTTCCTTTTTCCCTTGAAGGTGACGCCATGAGGTGGCTGAACCAGCTACCACCAGGATCCCTGACTTGTTGGGAGATATTAGAAACACCTTCATCAATCACTTATTTGATGAGGACAGATACTAGGAAGTGAGGAGAGAAATATCCACATTCATTCAAGGTAGCCGCAAATCCTTTAAAAACACATGGACGAGGTTCAAGAGCTACCAGCTGTGGGAACCGAAATCCACACCATCGATTTCCGTAATCTTAGGAAGTCAGGAAACCCTAAATTTCCCAAGAGATCCCGGACAATACGCTTTAAACCCAACGCCATGCAACCAAACAAATTTAAGAAAAGACTGGCGATGAAAATATGATAAGGAAATTTCGAAAGACAAAGAGAAAGAGAGCAAATAGGTTCTTATATTGTAATTGCGTAAGAGCTTTCGTACAAGAAGGTAATGAACCTTGGCTACAAAAGCTATAGACGAGACCCTTAGTTCTAGCAAACTGACTACGAAAACCTAATCAAAACGCAGCTCGATAACAAAACTAAAGAAAATGCCTATTGCTCTAAGTTTGATGTGAATGCTAAAAAAACGTCTGCCTCGAGTCTCTAGTCTTGTCTTATGTTATATACTCCTCTTCAAGGCGGTTTGGTGTTTCCTTAACTGCCACTGGTCGAGTTTATCACTTCAGGAATATTGCATTTTATCTCGATCTTCATCATTATCCTGGAAAGTTGACATTTATCTTCTGATTTTGTGAGATTTATCTTCTTTTGCGAGTAATGATACACAGCCATAACATTGCTGGGCTCAATTTCGTATGAAATCACAAGTGGGTGTTCAGCCGCGTTCTAGGCCTCTTTGAGCCGTATTTCGACTTAAACGTTTTTACGATTTCTTTGAAAGAACGTTTAGTGATACGACGTCGCTTTAGCTAGGAAATTCACACTTCTCGTATAGTTTTAGACAACAGTGGTGTTGAGTTAACCGTTACCATTTATACGATAATCATGAACTTCATTCGGGAAAATGAGCTTTCGCGGTTTTTGTCATAAAATTCCAACGGTAACTCCGATCGAGATGAAACAAAGAGCATTTCGATCGAGAATCGAGAGAGAAGCCAAGGGGTGTGGTCTCACTCGACATATGGCGACCTGGGAGCTGTATTTGGTGACCAATGGTTTGTTTGGCGACTCTTACTCGTTTTAACCGTAAAATCTCAACATAAACTCCATTTGATACGAAACAAAAAGCCTTGCGATTCGCGACTCGAACAAGAATACAAAGAAGGGACACAGCTCGCCATATGGGGAGGCAGACTTGGAGAGGTCAGGTCGCCATATGTCGACCCGGTCTTGGAGAGGCCAGGTCGCCACATGGCAACCCAAAATTGGAGAGGTCAGGTCGCCATATGGCGATCCGAACTTGAAAAGCTAAGTCGCCATATGGCGACACATACCTTGCGTCTGCGTCCGAGTGCATGTCGCCATATGGCAACCCGTGTCTTAAGAGTGTGAGTCACCATTTGGCAACCCATAATTACCGAGTGCCGGTCGCCATATGGCGACCTGTACTTCCTGGGTGCAGGTCACCATATGGCGACCCGTACTTCCGGGGTGCTGGTCGCCATATGGCGACCCGTGTCTTGAAGTATGGGTCGCCATATGGCGACCCATACTTCCTGGGTGCAGGTCGCCATATGGCGACCCGTTTCCTGCGAGAGTGGGTCACCATATGGAGACCCATACATTGTATTCAGAGATCGTCATGTAGCAACCCGTATGTTACGTGTGGGATTCGCTGTATGATGACTTGCTCCATGCGGGTTGATCGTTCTTGGAAAACTTTCGTGAGCCAAAACTTTGGAAGAAACATTTTCTAGGGACTTGAGCCATTGATTTCATCGTGACCGATTTTGACCCCATAAGTTAGCCCCCAGCTCGTTAGGCCGTGAGCTTTTAGCGTGAGGCTCTAGCGGTCGGTTTAGCTGGTTGTGCAAGTTAGGCGGAATCATTGACCGAAATTCCAAGGATAAACAGTAAAAATTCTTGCCTATAAGAAGGTGGAGTAAGTGTTCAATTTTTTTATCAGTTGCTCTCTCTTCCCAAAGAAATCTATCCAAGGTAGTATTATTCTCTCTCTTGCTTCTCCCATTGTTTTTATTTTATTTTACTCCTTGAGCAATGTCTTCCAAAAGGAGGGGCTCCACGAAAGCTGAGCCTCGTCATACTAATCATGACGATATCTTTGATGACAAGGAGGTCGTTCCAAAACCCGATTTTATTCCGCATTCAATTGACCCCGCCGAGGCCGAGGCCTATTGGGCTGCTTTGTGCGAAAGTTTTGACTCCCCCACCTGAAGCGCAGTTTCCTAGCAGGCCCTCCCCGCATATGGGGCCAAATCATTCTGAGAAGAGTTCGTATCCATTCCTCGGATCTCGGAGATCATTGTTTGGACCTTGAATTGTTTCAAGTTGTCGATCGGGCAAATAAATCTTACGGGTCTTCAGCACCTCCTCGGAATCCTGGTTATGGGTTACAAGCATGGGGTATCCCTTAGTGTCGACCATTTTGAGGCCCTTTTGAAGCCACTGGCGCTAACGGGTGGGATGTGTTGCTTTACGCCTTGCACATATATGCCAATCGTAAAAGAGACAATCTCTAATGGTCACGCGTGGGAGAAGTGCTTCTTCTTCGTCCGTATTGATAACGCATCGGTAGAACAGAGCTGCATTCCTGACTTTCGCAGTGAATGGGGTCGTTATGGTACTGATTGGATGTACGCATGTTTTTGTTGCGACGATATCTAACTCTTTCGTCCTTTGTTTTTGCAGAGACCAACCCATTACCGACGTTCCCGGAGGACGTGGTCGCTGTGAGGGATCTTCTTCGGACCGGTTCATTTTTTTAAACTTCTTTCACTCCGAAGCGAGTTCGCAAGGTGCTGCAGTATCACCAATCGCGAGCCTGTCCCGAAGTGGTTGTGGAAGAAGGATCTGAATTGGAGATGAACGATTTTGTGTTGAGGGATGTTTTGGTGTCTCTAGCGAATGTAGGGCCCGCCAAGGGCAAAGGTATTGAGTTAAGCGACACCGAATTCCTTTCGGATGACTTCCCCTTGCCTGGATGGCCTTCCAACTCCGCCTTGGGTGATGGGAGTGCCGTTAGCGATTTTCCCCTGCCGGATTGTAACTTTGATGACCTTTTTGAGGACCTTCTGTCTGATTCCGATCTACCACCTACCGTGGATGGTCAAGCGAGGTTAAAAGCCTTTTCGGAGGGTTTTAGGATGGTCAACGCAGTTAGTAATTTGAAGTTTTCTTGTTCTACTATATATATATATATATATATATATATATATTTAGGCAAGTTTCCTTAGCTTCCGACCTATTCAGGGACTGCTTGCATTCAACTCAGCCCTGGAGGCGAGCTACGGGGAGGTGCGAGTATGCCATTTCAAGGCGAGAGATCAGAGAACAAGGCTGCTCTTCTTTGAGAATAGGCTTCCCCTCGTGATCTCCGGGAGCAGGAGCTGGAGAGAAGGCATGCTAGGGCTCTTCTTCATGCGGAGAGGCAAGGGAAGCGCGAGGTTGCTGCGGTGATTGAGGGTCATGCTGCTCAGTTCAAGACCGAATTCGGGAAGCTTAGGGTTGCCCAAGAGTTCATGGGAGACATCCGAGAGTGCTTGGGAACCGAAATCCACACTGTCGATTTCCGTAAACTTAGGAAGTCAGGAAACCCTTATTTTCTCAGGAGATCCTGAACAATCTGCTTTAAACCAAACGCCACGCAACCAAAAAAATTTAAGAAAAGGCTGACGATTAAAATATGATAAGTAAATTTTGAAAGAGAAAGAGAGCAAAGAGGTTCTTATTCCGTAATTTCGTAAGAGCTTTCGTACAAGAAGGTAATGAGTCTTGGCTACAAAATTTGTTGGCGAGATCCTTAGTTCTAGCAACCTGACTATGAAAACGTAATCGAAACGCAGCTCGATAACAAAACGAAAGTAAATGCCTATTGCTCTAAGTTTGCTGTGAATGCTAAACAAAATTCCTCCTCGAGTCTCTAGTCTTGTCTTCTGTTATATACTACTCTTCAAGGTGGTTTGGTGTTTCCTTTTCTTCCTCTGGTCGAGTTTATTACTTCGGGAATATTCCTTTTTTATCTCAATCTTCGTCATTATCTTGGAAACTTAACATTTATCTTCCGATTTCACGGGATTCATCCTCTTATGCGATTAAAGTTACACCGTCATAACATTTCTGGGCTCAATTTCATATGAAATCACAAGTGGGTTATCAGCCGCGTTCTAGGCCTCTTTGGGCAGTATTTTGACTTAAACGTTTTTATGATTTCTTTGAAAAATGTTTAATGTAAGACGTCGCTTTAGCTAGGAATTTCATACTTCTCGTATAGTTTTAGAAAAAAAATGGTGTTGAGTTAACCGTTGCCATTTATACGATAACCATGAACTTCATTCGGGAAAATGAGTCTTCGTGGTTTTTACCGTAAAGTTCCAACGGTAACTCCGATCGAGATGAAACCAATAGCATTTCGATCGATATTCGAGAGAGAATCCAAGGGGTGTGGTATCACTTGCCATATGGCGACCTCAGAGCTGTATTTGACAACCCGGGCTTTGTGTGGCAACTCTTACTCGTTTTAACCGTAAAATCTCAATGGAAACTCTGATTGATATGAAACGAAAAAGCATTGCGATCGTGACTCGAACAAGAATACGAAGGAAGGAAACAGTTCGCGATATGGTGAGCCAAACTTGGACAGGTCAGGTCGCCATATGGCGACCCGGTCTTGGATAGATCAGGTCGCCACATGGCGACCCAAACTTGGAGAGGTCAGGTCGCCATATGGCGACCTGGACTTAAAAAGCCTAGGTGCCATATGGCAACCCAGACTGTGTGGGTCTAGGTCGCCATATGGCGACTCGTACCTTGTGTGTGTGGTGACCTTACCTTTCCAAGACAGGGTCGCCATATGGCGACCCGGACTTGAAAAGCCTAGGTGCCATATGGCACCCCAGACTGTGTGGATCTAGGTCGTCATATGGCGACCCGTATCTTGTGTGTGCGGGTCGCCATATGGCGACCCATGCTTTCCGAGTGCAGGTTGCTATATGGCAACCTATGTCTTGAGAGTATGTGTCGCCATATGGCGACCCGTACTTCCCGGGTGCAGGTTGCCATATGGTGACCCGTGTCTTGAGAGTGTGGTTCGCCATATGGCAACCCGTAATTCTTGGGTGCAGGTTGCCATATGGCGACCCGTGCCTTGAGAGTGTGGGTCACCATATGGAGACCCGTACTTCCCGGGTCAAGGTCGCCATATGGCGACCCGTGCCTTGAGATTTTGGGTCGCCAGACCCGTGTTCTATGAGAGTGGGTCGCCATGTGGCGAACCATACATTGTGTTCAGAGAACTTCATGTGGCGACGCGTATGTTACGTGTGGAACTCGCCGTATGATGAATTGATCCTTGTGGCTTGATCGTTCTTTGAAAACTTTCGTGAGCCAAAACTTTGGAAGAAACATTTCTCACTGACTTGAGCCATTGATTTCATCGTGACCGATTTTGACCCCAACACCAACACCTGATTTCGTTCCCACACCATGGATTCTGAAACCCCAACTCATCATAACTCTCTATAGAAGACTAAACCTAGACTATCAAAGAGTCCTTAATACAGCCAGCGAGGGGAACTTCGGCACCGATGCTCTGCAAGTGATAAAAAGCTGATAGAAAACATAGCTTTAGGTAGATATTTCTAAAAGAGGGACACCGAAAAGAAGGAACCACCAATGTTCGCAGAGGAGAAGCACTCGATCCGAGTTAGAGAGACTCTGGCATCAGTTGTGGCCCTTCTGGTCGGACATAGCCTATCTCAATATTATGGTGGTGATTCTTCCGACTTCAAAAAACGAGTTGATTTCTCTGATGTGACGAGTCTCAACGACCAACGATTTTGGGAAAGCGCTAGCGGTTTCACAAGCAACTACGACACCACTGTGAACATATACAAAAGAAGTTCAATGTCAAAGATGAATCAAGTATTTACAGGAAGCCATAGAATAGCCGCCGACTCCAATGAGAAGTTAGATCTGATATACTCAGAGGTGACGAAAAATTTGAAAATCTGAGCGAACACATTAAGAGGATCGACAACCAAGTAGCGAGTAACGCTATGTCCATAAGGAGAGAGGATGACTTCTGACCTTGTAAAACGGACGCTAACCCCAAGAGCCATTGCAATGTCGTGGTTTTACAAAGCGGTAGACAACTCACCCCCGGCGTTAAAGAGAGCATCACTATCGATGAATTCGCAAATATCGCACCCTATCCTGCCTGAAATTGATGAGAAAATCCAGATATCATTCCCGAGAATGAAGGATTGGACCAGACTGACGACCTTAAGGATTGTTTTACTAAACTGAAGGAAAAGAACACGGAAGTAGGAAATATCGATCAACACTCATTACCGAGAGTCAGATGACATTCCGAACCTATAATGGATCGACGCTCGGAAGCAAGAAACAATCAACACTCTGGCCCAGAACCAACCAAAACAGTTTGAACAAAGGTTACCAACTAAACCCCCCCCCCCCCCCCCACCCCACCCCACCCCCACCCGCCCTTTCCTCCAAAAAAATGCTAAGAAGAAGAAGAAGAAACTAGAAAAAGCAATATGCAAGAAAGCGTTTGACAAAGTATTCATTGAGATGCCGCTAAGCAATGCCATTCACATCTCGTCTGCTATTAAGCAGTACATGAAAGGTGCAGCATCGCAAGGATTCCATGAAATAGAACACTGCGTGATGACGGTATCTGAAGAAGTGAGCTAGATTATTCAAGGAAAAACTCCTATTAAACTCCCTGATCCGGTAGTTTTGTACTGGACTGCACTATTGGCAATGAGAGATTCGAAAGATTCCTCTGCGATTTAGGCTCTAGTGTAAACCGATGTCTTATTTAGTTACAGTCACCCTTGGGCTAACATAGTTTCAACCTACCAGGGTCACTCTTGTTTTAGCTGATAGATCCACTTGAATTCCGGAAGGTTGTACTTGAGGACGTGCCCGTACGCATTCATAACTGCGATATACTTCCAGATTTCATAGTGCTTAAATATGAGCGAGAACCCTGAAACCCGATTATCTTAAGAAGACTTTTCTTGGCCACTGCCGAAGCGATCATTGATGTTAGAGAAGGACGTATATGCCTCAACATCGGGAAGATACCGATGATATTTGACATGGAAAAGATAATGAAACAGCCTTTGATCGACGGTCAAACTTACCATATCGATTACCTTTCCAACCTAGCAGAAGAATCATTCATGGATATGTGCTCAAACGATCCTCTAGAGAGAACAATGACATCTCCTTAAGGCGACATCTTTGCGTTTGATGATCGGACTGAAGAGTATACAAGGTTAATGGATGCCACAAAAAAAGTTTTCAATGTCGATATTGAAGAACTCGATATATCGGCCCCCATCGATCGACACCTCGATATATCCGTCGATCGACAACGTGCTTTAACCAGCGATGAGCAGAGCCAAAGCACCTAAAATCGAGCTTAAACCACTTCCAGATGGTCTTAAATATTATTTTCTTTACGAAAACTCTTATCCTGTCATCATAAATGCCAACCTGGGTAGCGGAGAACAATCATTATTTTTGAATAAACTGCATAAGTATTCATCAGATGACATCCCAGGAATATATCCTAATTTATGCATGCATAGAATACACCTTGATGATGAATCCAAATCATCCATTGAGCATCAGAGGAGATTGAATCCTAACATGAAGGATGTAGTTAAAAAGGAACTCATGAAACTTCTAGCAACATGCATTATTAACCCAATCTCAGACAGCAAATGGGTCAGTCCAATTCATGTTGTTCCGAATAAAGGAGGAATTACGGTAGTAAAGAATGAAAAATATGAATTGATCCCTATGGGAACTGTCACCGGACACAAGATGTGTATCGTTTGCAGGAAACTGAATGCTGCCACACGAAAAGATCATTTTCCTTCACCCTTTATCGATTCAGATGTTAGAAAGGCTTGCAAGCCACAAATATTACTGTTTTCTCGATGGGTATTCATGATTCTTCCAGATTATCATACATCCCGACGATCAAGAAAAGACCACCTTTACTTTTCTCTATGGAACATTCACATACAATAGAATGCCATTCGGACTCTGTAACGCCCCTGCAACTTTCCAGAGATGCATGATGTCGATATTCACCGATATGATCGAGGACTTCATGGAGATTTTCATGGAAGACTTCTCAGTATATGGTACAAATTTCAAAACATGTCTCGATACCCTGTGTAAGGTTTAGCTAGATGCTAAGAGAAAAATCTGGTTTTGAACTGGGAAAATACCATTTTATGGTTAACAGCGGGATTTGCCTTGGGACACAAGGTCTCAGCAGCCGGAATTGAGGTAGACAAGACAAAGATTGAAGTAATGACATGACTGCCACCACCCGCTAATCTCAAGGACGTTAGAAGTTTCCTAGGGCATGCTGGATTCTATAGGAGATTCATAAAATATTTTAGCAAAATTGCTCGAACACTTACTGCACTTTGTGGCAAAGAGGGAAAATTCAATTTTACACCTGAATGTCTCAAAGCCTTTAAAGAAATCAAATCAGCGCTTGTATCTGCCGCTATTGTCCCAGCACCAGACTGGGATCTACCATTCGAGATTGTGAGCGACGCCAGCGATTTCGCTGTAGGCGCAATACTTGGGCAAAAAAAGGACAAAAAGTTGCATGCTATATACTACGACATTAGGATTTGACATATAATTAAAGGACAAGAAAGGAGTGGAAAATGGAGTCGCAGATCACTTATCACGAATAAGAGTAGATGACGATATTCCTATAGATGATTTCTTACCCATAGAAAAATGTTAATTTAGCATAATCGACCTTCATTGGTAATGTTAGTTCGGCACATGAAGTGGAATCGATCAACGACATGTTAAGACCATCCAACGTTTACAGCCATAAAGAATCGATCGATTTTGTCCAGACACCATCGACCGACGATAAAATAATTATTCCAATTGCTATCAACTTCAGTTGTATTTCTTCGATTCCAAATGATGATTCTACCGGAGGTAGAAGTTGAAGTCGGGGAGGGGGGGTGTGAACTGAACACCACTAATAGACCTTGGTATGCAGATATAGTAAACTATCTTGCGGCCGAAGTAGAACCCAAACTCTTCAAAGGATATCATAAAAAGAAAATTCTGAGAGAAATCCGGAGATATCACTGGGATGAACCTTATCTTTATAAACATTGTTCTGACGGCATATACAGACGATGTGTTGCTGAAAGCCAAACTCTAGAGATTCTGTATCATTGTCATGGATCCCATTACGCCGGAAATTTTGCCAACTTTAAGACAATGTCAAAAAATTCTACAAGCAGGCTTTTGGTGGCCAACTATGTTTCGAGATGCTCAAGCATACGTAGCAAAATGTGACCCCTGCCAAAGAAGAGGAAAAATCAGCAAGAGAAACGAAATGGGACAAAATTTCATACTTGAAATTGAAGTGTTTGATTGCTGGGACATAAATTTCATGGGCCCTTTCCCTTCTTCGCACGGAAATAAATAAAATTAGTTGCCTAGACTACATATCCAAATGGGTCGAAGCAGTAGCAACTCCAAAAATGACGCTTTCGTTGTCGCTAAACTTTTTAAGAGCATCATCTTTCTTAGAATTGGAGTTCCTCGAGTAGTTATAAGCGACGGAGGTACCCATCTTAAAAATATAGCGTTTGAAAAACTACTCAAGAAACTTGGAGTTCACTGATATAGCATATTTATTACCAGTTTTAGGCCATGTTATAGGCTCTATTTAGGGTCAATTATGTGTGTTTAGGCTATGTTTTAAGGTATTTACAGGTCCAGGTACGTTTTGGAGATACTTGGAGCTTTTGGAGCATTTATTGGAGAATAATCCATAGCTGATCATTGAGAGAGCCAGGGTACACGACTGTCGCCAATCGACGACACTACCTTAGTGTCGACCGATGTTACATGACCAAGATCGATCAATGCTGAACACTTGACATCGATCGATGACCAATTCGCAAACAGCCGATTTCAAGCCTAAGTTAGAGACAAGACACACAATTACAAGATTACCCTTGACGAGTTTTGACCTTGATTTTAAGGTTTTATATTTATACTTTATTTATTACACCAATCTGTGGTGTGTGAGTGGTGTGGTGGATGCCAGGGCGGTGTGCCAGTGACAGATTGTGTGCACTTGTCTCATTATAGTTTTAGGATTTATTTAGGGGAGAAGATTCATAACTCGTTAGGGAGATTTGTATTGGAACCCCAATATTTTATCTATGCATTATATTCAGATTATTCTTCTTACTTGATTATGTGTGAGTAGTTATCACTAGATTTATGGATGAATGATAGCAATCATGGATTAGCCCAAAAGTAGGATTGCTAGGTTAAGTTAATGTCCATCAATTGAGTTGTGCTTAATGCTTGCATTCTAGAGTAGCTAACTAGGGTCTCGAAAGTAGGACATGGACTACTAATAGAGTAGGTTATTTGCCAGAATAGACTCCATTGAACTAGGTTGTTAGGCGCACGCGATAGCTGGTCTAATTAGCTTGGTGAACATATCATATCTCGTTCACAGTTCCTTTTGATTTCACCATCGATCGACATCGGACCTTAGCCGTTGATCAATGGTATTTCCTTTTTCTCGCATACGAGAGTTGGAGTTAAAAGGGTTAGAATAGTTAATATTTCAATTCTAGAATATTTACATATCCGTGCTTCTTATTCCCTATAATTCATTGAGCTTGAAAACCTTAGGTCTAGCATATTTACATTTGCATCTAGTTAGTCTATTATCATATTTCCATATTTACACTATTAGCATATTTCCATATTGCATCTACACCGTCCAATAAGGAATATTTCTTAAGCTGATTACTTGTTAACAATATATATAATCACCAAGCTTTGTCTTTAGAAATAAGAAAACTATTGTGTGCTATTGTTTTTTGTGGATTCGATCCCTAAGTACTATACATGATCTCTCTTGGCAAGAGTATTGTTTTGTGTGTTAGGATTAAATGTTAATTTAACAGTAATTTTTTTAGGATATTCATACCCTGCTAGAGCAATAAACACACCATGTGTCATTCACCATCGAGTAGCCACACCCTATCATCCTCAGACCAGCGGAGAAGTAACAGTATCCAACCGTCAAATCAAAGAAATCTTTGAAAAGACGGTAGGATCAACCCGAAAGGATTGGTTTCTAAAACTGGATGATGCGCTTTGGGTATACCAAACAGTGTTTGAAACACCATTAGGAAGTACCCCATTTAACCTACTCAATGGAAAATCATGTCATCTCCCTGTAGAATTAGCGCATAAAGCAGAATGGGCCATCAATAGGACAAATTTTGATGCTAAACCTACATCAGAAAAGAGATTAATAGCTAAATGAGCTAGACGAAATTAGGTATCGCGCCTACGAGAACTCGAAATCGTACAAAGAGAGAACGAAAGCCTATCACGACAAGAAGATCATTTCTAGGCATCTCGAACCAAACAATCAAGTACTCATGTACAACTCTCGATTGACTTTGTTTCGCGGGAAACTACGTTCTCGTAGGTCTGGACCCTTCACCATTAAAGAAGTTACGCCTTACGGGACGATTGTCCTATTTAATCATAAAGGAGAGGATTTCATGGTGAATGGGCATAGAGTGAAACATTACTTGGCTGAAGCTGAAATTTCGCATACTCAGACCATGCGTCTAGAGGTGCCTAACCCCGAATGATAAACCCATTTTTCGTCAAGAAAATGACTTTAAACAAACGCTGAGTGGGAGGCAACCTACTAATTTAATATTTTAAATATATATATATATATATATATGTATATATATATATTTATTTAAAATAATAATAACAATTAATTAATTAACAATAAGTGTATACTAATTATTCATGCAATTACGAATTTTAAGTGAAAAAAAGAGTCACATAACAGACCATTGATCGATGCCCCTATAGGACCGTCAATCGATGGTCGAGTGTCGAGCAGGTATAACTCGACACGACCCCATTTCATAAATTTTTTTTCCAAATTTCCAAAAACCCCTCCGAGTTCCACACTCGATTTCTCACTAGATTTTTGGCCGATTTTGCTCGTTCTTGAGCCTAACCAACTCAATTTTCACCATTCTATCTGTTTAGTTCACTTAATCAACCGATCATCAAGGTATATTCAATCTCATATTTTAGGGAACTTTCTAGGGTTTAAAGAAAAAATCAATTTTTGTGTGGTTTAGCTTGGAATTTAGAACGATTTAGGGTAATGGAGTACTAGATTAGGAGTTATCTACTATCTTTACATATGATTTGCACGGTTTGAGTTTTTCTTCTTCTTGGGATTACGTATCCCATGGTTCGCGGTGAACCATCGATCGATGCCCATGAGGTGCCGTCGATGGATGGTCGTCTTCTATCTCGACATAGATTCTGATTCTTGACTTTGCTGATTAAATGCAGATGGACGAGAGGCGAACCAAGGAACGGTATGAGACCGGTAACTCCAATGCTCTGCCACATGGTCCTCCATGCCAAGACCCTTGGCCAAAGGAAGAAGAGAGCTTGATCATAACATTCGAGGACTACCCTAACCCTCAAAAGGCTGTAGCATCGAGGGAATGCACCCATAGGCCAGTGCGCGAGGAGTGGGAAGATTACGACAGCCTCTACTATAACGCTTGGCAAAGAGTTTCTATTGAGCTCACCAAGTTCGTCGACAGACGCACCTTGAAGAAGCTGGGGCTCAAGACAGACTTCAAGCAGATGGTGCAGGAGCTGGGACTGGGTACCATGGCTAGTAAGGCATATCCTCTCTACCCTGACCTGGTCCGACAGTGCATCACCATGGCTCAGGTGCTCTACAAAATCCCTAGAGTGAAGATGGCGAATGGGGATACTTTGACCTTTCTCATTAGAGGCATCAGATACCGGATCAACAATCCACAGCTCTATGAGATCTATGGGTTTGATGATAGTACTCTAGCCTGCGCCATTGCTCCTTTTACTGGCCAGACTACCGTTTGGGGACTCATCGCGACAGGACACTTTTACTCAGGCTCTGATACTCAGACGGATGTCCTTCACCCACCCTATGCTACTTCCTGAAGGTCCTTGCCAACACTATGTTGTGCAAGATGGAGCCCAACAAGGTTAGGGTTCAGGAGCTCACACTGCTTTACTACTCAGTCAAGGATTTGGTTGGGCTCGATGATGAGGTCTTCCCACCACCAGTGAGCGATCAACGGGTGAACTTGGGAGCTATATTTTCTGAGCACTTGGCGACCCTGAACGACAAACTGAAACTCCCCAACCCGGAAATCTTTGCAAAGTCGTAAGAAAAATTCTAAGTACAAATAATTTGGAAATCTTTGATTAAGTAACATAAGTAAATACTGCAGTTCTAATAATAAACCAGAGTCAATATATCATAAGCGTGTGCAATACGGTTCGTAAAAATTTCCATGAAAAATCCCATAACAATCCCGATACTGAATACCCCGTCCCGATGGTCTTCATGGTCCTGCGGTCCGGTTCAATCAACTACTCGTCACCTGCATCACAAAAAGAGGCATGACCATACAAAAGTACTCAGTGAGGACGCTCAATACCGCCCACTACAGTCCACTAATCAATCAATCAACTCCCCCTTTCCAACCTAGCAACCTAGTCCCATTCTATCAACTTAGCATTCAGTTTTCCATCATTTCTTACTTTGCCATTTTCTATACTTATTCATTCTCATGCATCAAAACAAACAACCTAACATCCAGTTCTATCATTCATTTACTTTAACATTTCCTAACATTACGAGCCGTAGGTCCATCAGTCTTTGGCCGTAGCCAAACCTTTGGCCGAATCCAACTTATGGCCATAGCCAAACATGCGGCCGTAGCCGTACCTGCGGTCGTAGCTGTACCTGCGGCCGAAGCCAAACCTGCGACCCGTCGGTCCATTACGGCCGTAGCCAAACTTGCGGCCGAAGCCAACTTGCGACCCAAAAGTCCATAACGGCCGAAGCCCAAAAGATACTTTCCTTAACTTAATCACATTCTTCTAATCCCGTACTTTCCTTAAATTACTGCAATTCTCAATCTGTTTCTATAACATTTCAATTTTTGTCAGATCAAGTCTAAGTGTTTCACATAAACATCTCAATTAAAAATAACATCATTTCACGCAATCTAACCTGAAAATATCCTACTAATGTATGAATGTTCTTCGATCCTTGGAAACTTTCTCGAAGAACGAAGAATGAACTTTCCATAAACAATTTCCATCATACAATTTTCCTAAGAACATTATGAAAAAACTTACCATAAACGAATTCTATCCAAGAACAATTCGATCCTAAGGAATCAAACTAGGCAAAATAATCTTTATTGGACTGTCACGAATCACATCCTCACCTGAATTGATCTTAAAAGATTGAAGACTCTGAACTCTGCTGCGTTTTCCGGCGAAGGTTCCTACGGTCCTCCTTGCTCGATCCTTCCCAAACTCTCTCTCTAGAACTGCGTTCTTGCTCTGACCTCTCTCTAGGACTTACTTTGAGCTTTCTCCAAAACTAAGAGCTGGAGGTCCCTTTTATACTATCCTTGGACTTGCTCACCAAGCCGAGAATTAAGTGCAGTTTCCTTAATCGGCTTGGTGAAAACTTTCCCTTAAAGGCTTGACTGATCTACAATTCTTTCCTTATATGAATCCCGCCAACCCGACCTTTCTTTCGTATAATCCCGACAATGATGACTAGTCAACTTGTCTTACTTGGAACCTGTATTCTCGAAGGACCGAATTTTCCTTAATTGACTCCACGGTCCCTCGATACCTTCCCTATACTCCGATCGTTTTATGATTAGTTATCGCCATTTAGTCTCAGTTAATAATACTTAGTTAGCAAGGACAATTCAATACTTAGAGAAAATCGAATTCTTATTCCATTCTTGACGAATAAAAGTGTTCCAAAACTTATAAATATTTTGCTCTCTTACAAAGCAACCTCTCCTCGATCTTAATCTTTAAAAATAAAAATACTTCGGGAGCGGGTCGTTACAACTCTCCCCCCACTCAAGAGGAATTCGTCCCCAAATCCGCACCCACCATCTGCTCATCCACTTGGGTCTCAAATAACTCTGGATACTCATCCCTCATCATGCTTGCACGCTCTTTTGTAGTCTCACATATCCCATCCCGCTCCCATACAACTTTTACCATAGGAACTCTCTTCCTCCTAATTTGCTAGTCTGGAAGCCTTGTCACTTGTATTGGTTTACCATGAGTCGACATACAAGAACTCAAATCTTCAGGTGGCTGTGAGACAATCAGTGTCGGATCCCTTACCACTTTCCTCAGTTGAGACACATGGAACACATCATGGAATGGATGGAGCTCGTCGGGCAATTCCAAATGGTATCCCACTGGTCCAACCCGTTCTACGATCCTAAACGGTCCCATATACCTCGGCTGCAGCTTCCCCATCTTTTTCGTTCAGTCCTTTCCCTTAAACGTCACTCTTTTTAAGTAAACCATTTCCCCCACTTGGAATTCCAGTTCCTTCCTCCGCTTGTCTGCATAGCTCTTCTGCCGATCTTGGCCCTCCTTCATTTTCTCCTTGACAAACTTAATCCTGTCTGTCGTTTCTTTTATCACCCCTGGGTAGAGATCTCGGCCCTCCCCCACTTCAATCCAACATAAGGGGGTTCGACACGGATGACCATACAAAGCTTCGTACGGTGACATTCCAATACTTTAGTGGCAACTGTTGTTGTACGCAAACTCAGCTAGTGGTAAATGCTTCTCCCATAGTTTACTCCAATCCAATACACAAGCCCGCAACAAATCCTTGAGCGATTGGATCGTCCGCTCCGATTGCCCATCCGTTTGTGGGTGATATGCCGTGCTCATGTGCACTTTGGTTCCCAGTGTTTTCTGGAAAGCCAACCAGAAATTTGAGGCGAATCGTGAATCTCGATCTAACACGATGCTAATTGGAACACCATGAAGTTTCACAATTTCCCTCATGTAGAGTTCAACTCATTTATCCACACCATCTGACATCTGGAACAGAAAAAATTGTGCTTACTTAGTTAAGCGGTCCACTATCACCCATATTGAATCCTTGCAGCCCTTAGTCTTCGGAAACCCGCCCACGAAGTCCATCGTGATCATATCCCATTTTCACTCAGGCATTGGTAAACTCTGCAATAAGCCACTCAGAACCTGATGTTCTGCTTTCACCAACTGACATGTCGGACACTTGCCTACCCATCCTGCTACATCCCTTTTCATTCCTGGCCAATGGTAGTACCATTTAAGGTCATGGTACATCTTCGTTGCCCCCAGATGTATGGAGAACTAAGATTGGTGTGCTTCCTTCAGTACCTTCTCTCTTAACTTCTTGTCATTTGGGACACATACTCGTCCATGGAAGATGATCGTCTCGTTGCCGGTCTTCCAATACCCCACAACACCATCTTCGATCATCTTAACCAGTGTTTCATCTTCCCCTTGGGCCAACCTTTATTGGGTAAGTAGGTCACCTTGATTCACCCCTTCCTCGCCTAGACAAACAAACTTGTCTGCCAACACATTAACCCATAGCATCCCCAACATCGAAATCAACCCTTCCATCTCCTTTTCGGCCGAGACACTCGCCCTTCGGCGACTCAGTGCATCAGCTACTAAGTTAGCCTTTCCTGGGTGATAAGCTATATAAATCATAGTCTGCCACCATCCCATCTATCTTCTCTGTCTTAGGTTCAACTCTGGTTGAGTGAAGATGTATTTAAGCCTCTTATGGTCCGTAAACACTTGGAATTTTTCCCCATAAAGGTAAGACCGCCAAATCTTGAGTGCAAACACCATTGCTCCCATCTCCAAATCGTGAGTGGAATAATTCTCCTCGTGTTTCCTCAGCTGTCGAGATGCATAAGAAATCACACGTTCTTCTTGCATCAAGACGCAACCTAGCCCCCTCTTGGATGCGTCAGTGAACACAACATATGCCACTCCTGGCTGACACAGTACTAGCACCGGTGTACTCATTAATCTATCCTTCAAGCTCGTAAAGCTCGACTCGCATTCTACAGTCTACTCGTACTTCACATCCTTGCCCGTTAGCCGAGTAAATGGCTTAGCTAAGCTTGCAAAGCCCTTCACAAACCGACGATAGTAACCCGCTAACCCCAAGAAACTTCTGATTTCTGTGGGCGTTCCCGGCCTTAGCCAATTTGTGATGGTCGCAACCTTTTTGGGATCCGCTGCAACTCCTACTTCGGAGACCACATGGTCTAAGAACCCAATCTGCTTTTGCCAGAAAATGCACTTGCTTAGCTTAGTAAACAGCTCCTGCTCCCTCAGTTTCTCCATCACCACCCTGAGATGCCCCTCGTGTTCCTCTGAAATTTTCGAGAACACCAAAATGTCAACAATAAAAATGATTACAAACTCATCCAAGAACTTATGGAACACTCCGTTCATCAGCTTCATAAACGCCGCTGGAGAATTTGTCAACCTAAATGGCATGACCACAAATTAAAAGTGGCCATACCTCGTCATGAATGCAGTCTTTCTAATGTCTTCTTCTGCAATAGGGATTTGATGATAACCCGATGCCAAGTCAATCTTCGAGAACCATGATGCTCCCTTGAGCTGATCCAATAACTCATCGATCCGAGGTAAGGGGTACTTATTCTTTATTGTCACTTGGTTCAGCCCTCTATAATCAATGCACAATTGGAAACTACCATCCTTCTTTTTGACGAACAATACTGGTGCACCCCAGGGTGAGCTGCTTGGCCTAATGAATCCCTTCTCGATCAATTCCTCCAGTTGTTTTTTCAACTCTCCCATTTCTGTTGGAGCCATACGGTAAGGGGCCTTGGAAATATGAGCAGTTCCAGGCTCCAACTCTATTGTAAACGGTTCATACCGTGTTGGCGGTAATCTGGTGAGCTTTTGGAAAACATTTTCAAATTTTTGTACCACCGGAATTTCTTCCAAAAACACTTCCCGGTCCGCACCAGCAACAGTGATCTTTGCTATGAACGACTCACATCCTTTCTCGACCATCCGTTCTGCTCTTAATGCCGATATTACCAGAATTCCAGTCTCCTTCTTCTTCCCTTGAAACACCAGCTTCCCTTCCTTTCGAGTAGAGGTCACTCGACATTTCTCACAGTCCAACTTAGCTCGATAGTGTGCTAGGCAGTCCATCCCAAGAATTGCTTCATACCCCTTGATTGGTAGCACGATCAGATCGCCAGGCATGTGCACATCGCCTACTACAATTGGCACACCTCGATAAATAGCATGCGACTTCAATATCGCACCACCCGCCGGATGAACCATCCTGATGCTTTCTTCGAGACCGTTCTTAGACTCCCAACGCGCAACCACTTCAGGACGCACAAATGAATGCGACACCCTGGGGTCAAACAAAGTGTGGGTTTTAGTTCTCCCAATACTAACAATTCCTACACAACCGTCACGTATTCCCTATTAAGCATTTCATTCAACCATAAAAAGATAATGTAAGGGATAGAAATTACCATCGATCGGATTTGCCTCGTCCTCCACGCCCAACATATGCACCCTTGGTGCTACATTCTGCCTCTTAGCTGGTGGTTGCTGATCCCCTTCCGGGCGTTCACCACGCGTACGAGTTTGTTGCGCATTCGCTGGTGCTCTGCAGTCTCGCGCCAGATGTCCAGCAACACCACAATGATAACAATTTTCTGCGCCTCCATTAGGACAGTCCCGGATTTGATGGTCCATACGTCCACACTTGAAGCATCCACCAGTACCCTAACGACACACACCGCAATGCATCTTACCACACGTTTCACATGTAGGCACAGCCGTGCCGACCGCCTGGTTCTCAACTCGCTTAGACCTCAACGACACCTGGTTCCTCCGTGAATGCTCATGCCTTTCAACCTCCTCCAGTCCATTCTCAACCAAAGCTGCTTTCTCAACCAATTCCCCAACGGTCTGATAATCTCTGCTCACCATCCTGGTCATAAGTTCAGGCTTCATCATGCGCATGAACCTTTTAATTTGACCCTGCTCATCATCCATCTCCCGTCCAGCATATCTTTTGAGTCGGTTAAACTCCTGCTCGTAGTCGCGCACCAATTTTGCGCCTTGACGAAGCTCAAGGAATGCGGTCTCCAACTTAATACGAGCCTCGGTTGGAAAATATTTTCTCGTGAATTCCTCCTTAAACGTCTCCCAGTTGTGCACCCTTGTCGGGTCTCTGTGAAGCACTACTTGCCACCACTGATATGCATCACCCTCAAGGAAAAAGACTGCAAGGTCTCTTTTGTGCTCCTATGGGCAATGCAGCGACAGAAAGTTACGCTCCAACCGACTCCTCCATTCATCTACTTCTATCGGCTTACAACCACCAGTAAATTGTCCTGTCTTGAGGTTTGTCATCTGGTTCATCAGCTCCAAATAGCTTGGCGCCCGCGGTTGTCCTTGCTGCACCCCATTTTCCCCCTCTCCCTCCTGAACCAAGGCTGCAACCAGAAGTTGAAAACACTGAAACATCTGCGTAAAGAATGCCTGCATCAACGGCATCATGTTGGCCATTGCCGCATCCATTGGAGGAACACGCGGGGGTGGGGGTGGTATCACGTCATTGGTCGCACCCCTTGCAACACCAGTTCCATCGGTCCCGCCATTTCCCACGTTCACATTCTCTTCCTGAACATCCCTCAAGTTTCTCCTAGTGTTAGCCATCTGAACCGACACTTACGTTAGCTCACACTAACACCTTTTCATCCAGAAATTCTCTTAGACATTACACCAAGAAATCCAATCATAACAAACAGTCACATAATCGTAAACACTTATCCTTTGCGCGAGACTTAGACCATCGGTACGTTCCACCTATTCCCACAGATCCCAATTTTGAAAAAAACGACCAGCCAGGACGGGGCTGGCTGCTCAACCTGGCTCTGATACCAAATTGAAACACCCCAACCCGGAAATCTTTGCAAGTCGTAAGATAAATTCTAAGTAAAAATAATATTGAAATCTTTCATTAAGTAACATAAGTAAATACTGCAGTTCTAATAATAAACCAGAGTCAATATATCATAAGCATGTGCAATACGGTTCGTAAAAATTTCCATGAAAAATCCCATAACAATCCCGATACTGAATATCCCGTCTCGATGATCTTCATCGTCCCGCGGTCCGGTCCAATCAACTACTCGTCATCTGCATCACAAAAGGAGGCATGCACATACAAAAGTACTCAGTGAGGATGCTCAATACCGCCCACTACAGTCCAATAATCAATCAATAACCTCCCCCTTTCCAACCTAGCAACCTAGTCCCATTCTATCAACTTTGCATTCAGTTTTCCATCGTTTCTTACTTAGCCATTTCTTATTACTTATTCATTCTCATGCATCAAAACAAACTACCTAACATCCAGTTCTATCATTCATTTACTTTAACATTTCCTAACATTACGACCCGTAGGTCCATCAGTCTTTGGCCGTAGCCAAACCTTTGGCCGAAGCCAACCTATGGCCGTAGCCAAACCTGCGGCCTTAGCCGTACCTGCGGCCGTAGGCGTACCTGCGGCCGAAGCCAAACATGTGACCCGTCGGTCCATTGCGGCCGTAGCCAAACCTGCGGCCGAAACCAACCTGCGACCCAAAGATCCATAACGGCCGAAGCCCAAAACATACTTTCCTTAACTTAATCACATTCTTCTAATCCCGTACTTTTCTTAAATTACGTCAATTCTCAATCCGTTTCTATAACATTCCCATTTAACATTTCAATTTTGTCGGATCAAATCTAAGTGTTTCACATAAACATCTCAATTAAACATAACATCATTTCACGCAATCTAACCTGAAAATATCTTATGAACGTATGAACGTTCTTCGATCCTTGAGAACTATCTCGAAGAACGAACTTTCCATAAATAATTCCTATCATATAATTTTTCTAAGAACATTATGAACAAACTTACCATAAACGAATTCTATCCAAGAACAATTCAAGCCTAAGGAATCAAACTAGGCAAAATAATCTTTATTGGATTGTCACGAATCACATCCTCACCTGAATTAATCTTAAAAGATCGAAGACTCTGAACTCAGCTGTGTTTTCCGGCGAGGGTTCCTATGGTCCTCCTTGCTCGATCCTCTCTTCCCAACTCTCTCTCTAGAACTGTGTTCTTGCTCTGACCTCTCTCTAGGACTTTCTTTGAGCTCTGTCCAAAACTAAGAGCTGGAGGTCCCTTTTATACTATCCTTGGACTTGCTCATCAAGCCGAGAATTAAGTGCAGTTTCCTTAATCGGCTTGGTCGAAACTTGCCCTTAAAGGCTTGACTGATCTACAATTCTTTCCTTATATGACTCCCGCCAACCCGACCTTTCTTTCCTATAATCCCGACAATGATGACTAGTCAACCTGTATTACTTGGAACCCGTATTCTCAAAGGACCTAACTTTCCTTAATTGACTCCACGGTCCCTCGATTCCTCGCCTATACTCCGATAGTTTTATGATTAGTTATCGCCATTTAGTCTAAGTTAATGATACTTAGTTAGCAAGGAAAATTCGATACTCAGATCAAATTCTTATTCCATTCTTAACGAATACAAGTGTTCCAACACTTAGAAATATTTTGCTCTCTTACAAAGCAACCTCACCTCGATCTTAGTCTTTAAAAATATAAATACTTCGGGAGCGGGTCGTTACACAAACTCTTCAAGGGTTCTGGCTCAAAGAAGGAGACGATTGGGAGTCTTTTGACGTCTATATTCAACTTTCTTTGGCATCAGCTTTGAGGGAGCCACAGTAGAGATGGCGATAAGGTATAGAACGAGGGGAACTTGACAAGGACTCAGTGGCTGAAGGAGGGACGATGCTGGTATTTTGTGGATGACGAAGGGCCTAGGATGATAGAGCTTTCAGTGCCAGAGGTGAAAAACTTTGCTGATGATCCAGAGTGCCTTGCATTCCGACCAGCTGAGCAGCACCTACACACAACTCCTCTCCGGGTACGCCGTAGAGGAGGACTCAGGCCATCCCATCTGGTACAAGCAGCAGCGGCAGGCGAGCCAGCACAACCACCTCCACCTCTCCCAACTTTCCCTCATATCCCATATATCCCCATTCACGGCCATGGTGACTTCCAGAGAGTTGTAGTGGACGCACTTCGAGATGATGTCTAGGTGCCAGTGTTTCAGCCGTCCTAGGACCAGAGCGAGATCGCCACCAGCAGCTGCACCACAGCCTCAGCAGCCAGACATGGATACCTCAGACGAGGAGTAGTCTTCTTTGTTGCTCCTTTGTATCTTATTTCATTTTCAAACTTATGCACGTACTTGTTTTATTTTGTTGTCTTTGGATTTAGACTTATTACATTATGTTGTTTGGATGTTTTGATGTGTGTTTGAGTTTCTAACAGAGCTAACCAAAAAGTGAGATGATCAGATTGGAGAGTATGCACACACACGATTTCAGTTTGTTAGCCTAGCATCGATCGACGTCTCTTTATTGCTGTCAATCGATGGTGAACTAACAGAGAGGTATAGCACATAGTTCAAGTCCACCATCGATCGACACCATCAGTTTACAATTGTTCGACACTCACCTATCACCATCGATCGATACTCCTTTCGGAGTTTGGTATACTCGACTTTCTATAACATTTTTTACTTATGATTTGATTTTTCCTAAACCTATCTGGGACAGGTTACACTAGGACAGTGTAATTTAAGTCTGGGGGAGGTTCGCTAATGCTATTTATTTGTTTTTGAGTCTTGTTTACTATATTTATAAAAGTTCTTCAAAAAGTTTTATTGAGTCAAGAACGGGACTATAATCAATATTTATTATTGACTAACCACACTTTAGTATCATTCTTAGAAGGTTGTTTGCAGAAATTACTAGAGATACCAATGTGGATCATCTTGCCGCTATATCACACATGCCTAGAAAGTTTGAAGGAACCGAAGTTGATTTCCAACACTAATCCTGACATTATTTTCTTGCTTTGGGGGCTTGGTATACACTGGATCGGATTCCTTCTCCAAGTCCGTAGTTACAAGTCATTGCACCTCTGGTTCCCTTCTCTCTCTCTCTCTCTCTCTCTCTCTCTCTCTCTCTCTCTCTCTCTCTCTCTCTCTCTCTCTCTCTCTCTCTCTCTCTCTCTCTCTCTCTCTCTCTCGTTAGCTTCTACCTAAAAGCTAAAAGATATAGATGACCTCCCGAGATGCAGAGGGGTAGGTACATTACCAATGACCCCACTTTTCTAATTCGAATGAATGATCAAACATTGTGGGAAGCGAGGGGTAGGTACATTACCGATGACCTCACTATTCGCCAACAACTTTGCCCAAAAAGCAAAAACAAAAAAAAGAGGAAAATCGAAAACAAGATGGCAAGATGGATTGTATCAACATCATTGTCCATTAAGTTTGAGATCCAAAAAGATTCAGAGAATACTTTGTGCCTGGTTGTTCAGAATTGCAGGGGTAAGAGTCCATGTGTCTTTTGATCGATACTCCTAGGGTAAAGCATGCACTTTTATTTCATGCAAAGAAATGAAATCAGTAGAGGGGTGAGTCAGGCTACTATTTGCTAAGTTGTTGGTAGAATAGATTTAGTTGCCATACTAGGATAAGGTATATAAAATTTCTCTATGATTGACTTGACATGATGTGGTTGCAACAAAGTAAGGTGACAGTTATACTTAGACACTATGTGAGTCCTCGCTTTTCAAACCAGTTTTACAGGCTACCTTGTTTGCTTGAGGACAAGGAAAAGGTTAAGTCTGGGAGAGCTGATATGCCATGGATTTTACCTATTTACCAATGATATATAGAGTGTTTTAGAGTCTTTTATATGCATTTGGTACTATTTTAGAGTATTTACATGTCTAGGTACTCATTGGAAGCAATTGGAGCTTTTGGGTTATTTTGGAGCATTTAGGATGCTCGGCCAAAAACTCAGAGTCAGATCTAGTATATGCGTGGATCATCGATTGACGTCACACACTGTGCGTCGATCTAGGGCCAAGTCGACTGTGAGATTAATGAAGGCTTGAGAAATTACAAGTTTGACCCATATGTTCCATCATTTGCAAGAGAAGTCCATGGCCGAAATTTAGACTATTTATTAGGGTTTTCTATCTTAGTTTTAACCTAAGCCTAGAAGACCTAAGATTTGTTGTCTTCTAAGTTACACACAAGTTTGAGAGTTGAGAGTTGGAACACCCTTGTTACATCTATTGGAGAGAGAGAGAGAGAGAGAGAGAGAGAGAGAGAGAGAGAGAGAGAGAGAGAGAGAGAGAGAGATTTGATCATCATTATAGAGAAGATCTTGAACTCCTTATCTCTTAACTCAATTTATTATATGCAATTTATTCAGAATTTAATCATGTATTTTATTGTTATGTCTGAGTAATTCATTGTTAGATGTAGGGTTATCCAATGGTAGTAATGTCTTGTTGATTTTATAGAATTGTTAGGGTAATCTTTTTAGTTCTTTGTTTAAGTTGCTCTTAATGGTAAGTTGAATTTGATCATCTCAATCTTAGAAGTTAGGGTTTCATAGCGCAGGGAAGAGCTTGGTTATGACCCTGAACCTATCTTAAACAATCTAAATAATTGGTAACAAACGAAAGTTGAATTGGAAGTTTGGAGAACACATCAAACCGCGAAACTAGTACTGCTTAGAATGAGCGTAAATCGACACCACCTTGTGGACATCGATCGAAACTCAGTTGAGATGCGCGTGAGTGATCTCCTAAACCCTCAGATTTGAGTTCGAGAACAGTACTTAATCAAAACCCTAGCAATCTATTAGTCTGCATTACCTAATCGTACTTGAGAATTTCCCCTAAGTCTAATCCCTTAATTTGATCTTCACAAACCAAATCAATCTTGAAATCCCTTTTATTATTATCATTCATATAGCTTTAATTCGAAAGCTATAAGTCTATTGTGCAATCCTAGAGTCTATGTGGATTCGATCCCTAAGTATTACACTAAACCTCTTATTTGAGAGAGTAAAAGTGGGAAATAGGGTTAATTTGAGAGTGATATAAAACCCCACATCACGTTTTATGGAAAGTTCGTCTTCATTCTTCGAGTGATCATCAGATATCAAACAAAGTTGATGGTATTCTTGATTTCGTGTATTGATGGCAAAGTTGAATGACGCTGTTTATGCGAAAACATATCTAAAAAGATTGGCATGTTATATGCTATGTATGAATCAAGACGTCAACCACACAATTTCTTCTTCTTCTTAATTTCAAACTAAGATACACCATAAATTAGATGTCAAAACTTAATTAACAAAAGAGTGAAGAGGATACATGACCTTGTGAAGTTTTTGGTTCCATACGCTGTTTTTGAAGTTGAATTTCCTATCCCACCTGATAGAAGTGTACATCTGGGTTCCAACAATAGTGTATTTGATGATCATATGCATGTAGTAGCTTCTCAGAGAGGGTTGAGATTTTAAAGAGACGTCAACCAAGGCCCATCAACTTCAGTGTCGAACGACACCGACCCGACATCATCGATCGACACCCATCAAGTATTAGATAACAAGGAGTTTGAAGTGTGTCAAAATCTTTTTGATGGATGCACCACCACGAGATCAGACAAGCTGGGGGAAAGAAGAGGAAGAATTGGAAGAAAAAAAAAAAGACCAAGGGCGGTCCTCAGTTTTCATTCATTCCTCACGTCTTAGATGGCATGAGGAAATTTAGAGTGCACATATATGTTACTCACAGCCATTTGCAAAGCTTCGAGCACTCTTTATTGCTGAGATGATAGACAAAGGAAAAGATTCTATGGAGGCTTTCACAAAAAGTGTGATGAAGCTTAAGAAAGTAGACATTGAGACTTGTTCAAGTTCTCATTCTCATCTGGACTGAATCAGATCTCCAGAAGTCAAGCTAATGGCTGAAAATAAAATTGAGTGGGAAGCAACCCACTTCTAGGTAAGTTCTAATTTAGTTTTATTTTCATTTATTATTACTTTTCGTATTTTTTCTATTTCAGGTCAAAAAAAAAGATGAACATTGTCAAACGACACTGTAGCAGTATTGTCAATCGACACTGTAGCAGCATTATTATTCATCAAAAAAAGACTCGAGGAAGACGAGTCTGCACAGAGCATCGACCAGCATTTGATCATTGTCAATCGACATACCAGCCGGAGCATTGCTCGATCGTCACTTAAATATGCTGATCGACACTGACCATCATCGAGCATGTATAACATTATTCGTTGTTAAATTTCGTCTTTATGAATTATTTTTCCACCAATCTGAGACTGAATAAAACTAAGGATAATGTTGTTTAAGTCTTGGGGAGGTTTACTGATATTGTGTTTTATTTTGAGTTTTATTGTATAAGTTTTTGTTAAATTTTTATTGAGTCAAGAAGGGGATTATAATCATTTTAAATTTTTGCTTATTATCTAACTAATCTAAAGCACCATTCTTAGAGTTATTAACTGCGGAGTGTACTAAACATACCAAAGTGGACCACCTGCCAGTCATATCCACACTTGCTAAGAATGATTGAAGGAACCAAAGCTGACCTCCAACATAATTGAACTTACTTTGCTTGTCTTGGGGCTTGGTATACACTGGATTGGATTCCTCTTGCAATTCTGGAAGGTAAAGTTTTTGTATTTCTGGTTCCCTTCTCTCTCTCTTCGGCATCTAAAAAAAGAAAGGAAAGAAAAGATTGAGATGATTTCCTGAAGGATATAGATGGGTAGGTAAATTACCTCTGACCCTATTATTCTAATTCAGAAAAGAATGATCACACACTATGTAAGCGAGTGGTAGGTATATTACCGATGACCCCATTATTCGCCTACACTTCGTCAAAAGAAAAAAAAAGACGAACAAGATGGACTATAACAGCTTCATTGAGTCATTGGATTTATTAAATTAAGATTCAAAGAAGAGTGAAAGAGGGAAGAAATGGATCATAGAACACTACTTGTATGTTCATACACTCGCTTGAGTAAGAGTCCACGTGTCCTTGATCGATACTTCCAAGGTAAGTTTTGCACCTTTTTATATGTAAGAAATGAGTTTAGTAGAGGGGCAAGTCACACAATATTAGCTAAGTTTCTAGTAGAATGAATTTGTTTGCTTCGCTAGGATAGGGTATATAGAGTATCTCTAAGGTTATCAATGATTTGATGCGGCTTGCAACATAGTAGAGGTGATAGTAGTAAGTTAAAGATTTGTTAGTCTCTGCGTTTTCAAACCTTTTTTAGATTCTTTGCTTGAGGACAAGCAAAAGGATAAGTCATGGGGAGTTGATATACCATGGATTTTACCTTTTTAGGCTATGGTATATGTGCTTTAGAGTCTATTATATTGGGTTGGAGTATTTTTCAGAGTGTTTTCAGCTTCAGGTATGTTTTGGAGAACATTGGTGATTTTGGAGCCATTTGAGGTGCAGAGCAGCGAAGACACGTCAGTAGTTTAGCAACGGATAGAGACCTTTCCACGGTGCGATTGAGCTCATATTTTCAGAAAAGATGGAGCTTTAGGTTAGCTTTCCAATGTCATCAGTTTGAGGTTAAGCTGAAGGTTAGATATAAAGTTATCCTCATTTTACTGAAGAGCGGTATGTCTGCCTCGCGAGAGAAAGCTGTCGAGATTGAGAAGGAGTGTCGATCGACACAGACCTTTTGGTGTCGATCAAAAGTGATGCCAGAAGATAGGCCCAACATAAGGACAAAAGTCACCACAAGTAACCAGAATAACCCTTGGCCAATTTTTAACAATATTTATGTGTTTTCTAAGCCATTGTTGACGGCTACGATTTATTTTATTCATAGTTTTAGGGTTATGAGAGAAAGGAGGAACTCCTTCAGATTCCTCGTGGATCTCCTTTGGTTCATTTATTGATTTTTATTATATTTTATATCTTTTCATCTATGATTTTTGTGACAACTATCATGTCGAAGTAGATCCCCTGCTAGGTTTAGGTTTTCTAGGGTTTTAATGTTCTTATGAATTATAGAACTTCTAGGTGGTTATTGTATCCTTCACAAGATTGGTCTTACTGCTTGTTTCTAGAGTAATTAAATAGAAACCTGATCATAGGATAGTTAGGCGCACTCAAAAGCATGATATATTACCTAAATTTAATCATTTTGAGCTAGTTTGTTAGGCGCATACGACGGCTGGTTTAGTTAACCTAGTAAAGATATTGATTAGGTCTTTAATGCTTGTCTATAGAAGCATCGATCAAAACTAACTCAATAATATTGATCGACGCTCGTTCCTTGTTCGCATTTGACAACTGGAACATAGGACTTAGTCATCTGAAAAGTAAGCGCATGCGAGAGCTGATTTACTTGCTTATATGAATTTGTGTTCTAGGATCAAACCCTTAAAATTTATAGATTAGAGTTCTGATAACCTGAATGAATCCCTAAGTCTAGCAACCCCTCTTCCATCAACAAACAACCTCATCTATTTACTGTTTTGTTATTCATTGCTTTTATATATTTTAACCTAGCTTAATCTGAAACTCAACTTTATTGTGTGAGATATCGAGTCTCTGTAGATATGATCCATAAGTATTGAAATCGATCTCTTATTTCAGAGAGTTACTCTTGAGGTAAATTGAGCACATCAGGCTACAAGATAATCACCCTTCACATGACATAAGCACCCATACTCGAATCACTAGATATCTTGTCTTCTCATGCCATTATAATCTTCAATTTTGTATCAGGGACAACTAATTCTATGTGGGGAATTGATAAGCTTCTGAAACAAATGGAAAAGTTGATGGAGATGATTCAAATGATGGATGCAATTTTTTATTCGATGCATACCGACATAGATGAAATTACAGAAATCATGGGGATAACAACTTCCGCTGCTGCATAAAGAAAGTATGTGTTTTCACAGAAACAGTTTCATTCAGATTAAGATTAATCTGGATATCTAATCGTAACTTAACTGGTGGAGATACATGCAGTTTTTTCATAGTTAATCCTGAAGCATAGAAAAAGAGCATCA
>CAJHQQ010002126.1:0-72180 GCA_905132885.1 Moricandia moricandioides
TTGTTATAATTCATCTAGCTTTAATTTGAAAACAATAAGTCTATTGTGCAATCCTAGAGTCTCTGTGGATTCAATCCCTAAGTACTGCACTGAACCTCTTATTTGAGAGAGTAAAAAGGGAATATAGGGTTAATTTGAAAGTGAAATAAAACTCCCACATCAATGTCCCTAAGTGCAGAGAAGCATCTCTCACACTCCTCATACCATGTGAACTTAACGTCCTTCCCGGTCAACCGTGACATAGGCTGAGCCAAGCTTGCGGATCCTTTCACAAACTTTTGATAGTAACCTGCCAGCCCGAGGAAGCTTCTGACTTTCCTGGCATTGAGTGGTCAGGGCCAATCCTTTGATTTCCCTGATCATCTCTGGATCCACTGAGACGCCCTGGTTGGATACAATATGACCGATGAACCCAATGCTCTTCTGCCAAGAACTGCATTTTCTGAGTTTAGCATAAAGCTTGTGTTCTCGTAACCGTTCCAGCACAGCCCTCATGTGTCTCCGATGAGATTCCTCATCCTTGGAGTAAATCATTATGTCATCTATGAAGAGGATAACTGATTAATCCAGCAAATCTCGAAGCACGCTGTTCATCATTTTCATGAACGCAGCAGGCGCATTGGTCAGACCGAATGGCATAACCACAAAATTGTAGTGGCCATACCTGGTCCTACATGATGTCTTCTTGATATCGTTTGGTTCATTTGGAATCTGATGATATCTCGAGGCAAAATCAATATTAGAAAACCACTTGGCTACTTTGAGCTGATCCAACAGCTCGTCTATCCTAGGTAACAGGTACTTGTTCTTCACGATAACCCTGTTCAACCGCCGATAGTCGATACATAGACGCATGCTACCATCCTTCTTTTTGACAAAGAGGACTGGTGCACCCCAAAGGGAAACTACTCGGACGTATGAACCCCTTCTCAATCAATTCTTCCAATTGCTTCTTTTGCTTGGCCATCTCGGCTGGAGCCATTCGATACGAACTCTTCGAAAGTGGAGCTGTCCCTGGTTCTAGTTCGATCGTGAATGGGTCCGACCTATCAGGGGGGACGCCCTGTAGCGAACGGAACACATCCTGGAATCAGATACCAACGAGTCCTCAGACAGATCTTTCAGATCAACAGAATTGTCGTGCTCCATAATGGTGATTGTGGCCAGAATGGCCTCACAACCCTGTCTAAGCATCCGTTCCGCACGGACTGCTGATACCACTACTTTCCCCAGAGCAGGACTCAGACTTTGGTACTCAACCGAGTGAGGTCCAACCTCCAATGGCACACGACTCTTGTGGCAATCTAGAGTGGCCCGATACTTTCCAAACCAATCCATTCCTAGGATCACCTTGTGATTCTGTAGGTGAACAACGATCAGATCCACATGTAGATTCTTACCTTGGATCATCACTAGGACATTTGTAATAAGGCCTAGTGAATACATGAATTGCCCATCGGCTGCCATCACTAACCTCAAATTATCCTCAGATTCCAGACAGAACAGACCCTTTCTGACCAGTTCTGAACTCACGAAGCTATGTGTGGCTCTTTGTCGAAAAGTACATGTGTTTCCACACCACCAATCATGAGGGTCCCTATCAGAGACCCACATCAGAATAACCTAACCATTCTAGGTTCCAGACCAAGCATTACTACTGATTTTTTTTTAAAAAAGATGAGTTTAAAATCTTACTAGTGACTGATTCAAACGATCCAGAAGCGCGTCATCCCGGGACAGCTTGTACCCCTCACTGTTGTGGTTGGCCTACTCTGGGTTGACTTGCCCGTGTCTCCACTACCCTACCCTTGTCCTCCTTGCAGTTTGGGACACTCCTTTTGATAGTTTCCACTCTTGCCGCAATGAAAAACAAGTCAGAGAGCCGCTTACACCATATTGGCCTTAAGTCCGGCTTGGTCGAGGGCAGTACCGGAGCGAATGATCCATACTGCCATAAACACGCAAGCCCCCATGGCCTTCCAGCATTCGCCTGGATGGCGTCTGCCACACATAGGGTACTCAGGTCTTTCACCAGGGGCGTTACTCCCTTTGACCTGATCCCATTTCCTCTTGCGCTCATTAGTCTTGCCGATCGGGGAAGACTGAGACCGATTTTTAAACTTAGCTTCCGCCGCCAAGTTAGACTCCAAGAGAGCCATACTTTCCACCAGCTCAGCCACAGTGCTAAAGGTGCGGATCGATCAGTGGGTCCTCAGTTCGGGCCTTAAGCCTCGGATGAACAGACGAACCTTGATTACCTCGTCCTCAAGCTCCCTTTACTCAAACCACCTAAGCCGGTTGAACTCCCCCTCGTACTCCCGTACGGTCTTGTGGCCTTGGTCCAGATCTAGGAGTTTGGATTCCAGTTGGTCACATGCCTTTGCAGGAAAGTATTTGTGGTTGAATTCCACTTCGAAATCCACAAAGCTTTGGAGGTTCCCATTGGTGCGCTTATCTATAGCCAGCCACCAATTATGCGTATCCCCTTCCAGGAAGTGGATCGCAATTTCCCGTTTGTAATCCTCGGGACAACGAATCGAGTTGATGTTCTGGACAATCCGGCTTGGGTCGATACTACCTGAGAAATGTCGGGTGCCTAGACGGGATATGTATTCCAACAAACACAGATAGCCACCTTTCTCATGAACCTTGTAGGTGGATCGGTCTCGACCACCTAGGCTGGATCATCAGCCTGACCATTAGCTATGGGTACAACAGTAGCTCCTAGTGTTGCTTGACCAACCGATGAGTTCACTAGAGGAGTGACCATCTGTGTCATTGTAACCACCTGATTACCCATAACCTTCATGGCTTCCAGGATGTCCTTCATGAACAGTTCTACAGCCTGATTAGTAGTACGGTAAGCGTTAGAGGATTTTGTTTCCTTTTACCGCTCCTGCGGCTGCATAGCTACATCCTCAGCCCTTATAACCTTCATGGCTGCCTACACGGGATATGTATTCCAAAAAAAAACACAGATAGCCTCCTTTCTCGTGAACCTTGTAGGTGGATCGATCTCGATCACCTCGGCTGGATCATCAGCTATGGGTACATAAGTAGCTCCTAGTGTTGCTTGACCAACCGATGAGTTCACTAGAGGAGTGACCATATGTGTCATGGCAACCACCTGATTACCCATAACCTTCATGGCTTCCAGGATGTCCTTCATGGACAGTTCTACAGCCTGATTAGTAGTACGGTCAGCGTTAGAGGATTTTGTTTCCTTTTCCCGCTCCTGCGGCTGCATAGCTACATCCTCAGCCCTTATACCAACAAGGTCAGCTGCATACCTAGGTAAACCCCTACCTGTATTACCCTCAAACAGATTAGTTGGTAACAAAGACGGATCGAATTCATCTGTGGCTACCTCACTGGACTGACCAGCCGCTACCTTGCTCTTCAAGACTTCCCTAATCTGCCTCTTGCAACCTTGGAACCAGACAATGTTAGTTGATATACCATGGAATTTACTTATTTTACCTATGATATATAGAGTATATTTAGAGTCTTTTATATGAATTTGGTATTGTTTTAGAGTATTTACAAGTCTATGTACTTATTGGAAGCAATTGGAGCTTTTGGACTAGTTGGAGCACTCAGGATTTCTCAGCAGAAACTCCAAGTCATATCCAGATTTATGAATGGACCATCGATCGACGTCACACACTGCTCGTCGATCGACGGTCAAGTCGACATCAAGATTGGTGAAGGCTTGGGAAATTATAAGTTTACGCAGAAGTTTCATTAATTCCAAGACAAGTTCATGGCCGAAATTTAGATTATTTATTGGGATTTTCTATCTTTATTTAAGGGAGAGCCTAAAAGAACTAAGAAAAGGCAGTCTTCTAAGTTACACCAGAGTTTTAGAGTTTAGAGTTGGAACACATTGCTACATCAATTGGAGAGAAAGATCTAATCATCATTACAGAGAAGATCTTGAACTTCTAATCTTTTTACCCAATTTATTCTATGCAATTTATTCAAACTTTATTCATGCTCCTTATTGCTATGTCTGAGTAGTTACCAATTAGATTTATGGTTATTCAATGGCAGTAATGTATTGTTGACTTTATAGAATTGTTAGGGTAATCTTCTTGGTTTTTTGTTTAAGTTGTTGTTAATGCTAAGTTGAACTTGATCACCTCAATTTGAGAAATTAGGGTTTTATAGCGCAAGCGAGATCCTGGTTATAACCTGGAATCTATCTTAAACAATCTAAACAACTAGTAACAAATGAGAGTTGAGTTAGAAGTTTAGAGAACCAATCAAACCACAAAACCAGTACTGCTTAGAATGGGCATCGATCGATGCCATCTTATTGTCATCGATCGACACTCAATCGAGGTGCGCGATGAAAGATCTGATAGGAACCAGTACCAAGAACTCAACGATATCCAAGAAAAAGAAAACTTGTATATTAAGAATTTCTTAAACAATCTCCCTAGATCTGTTTAATCCGATTTACTCAACGTCACACTGGACTTGAGACAGACCAATTCTTAATCTATCAAAATACCCCTTTTATGGTGAACTTTCAGCGGCTTAACACAAAACAACCTTGGTCTAGAACACTCTCTAGAACCAACGTTCTCTCACCCAAAAACACTTAACCTAATCTAATGCCTCCTAACATCTATATATACTACACTCGTATCTCTTGTGATAGGCATGAATCTTCATTGAATCTTCTATCTTGCCTTCTCGCAGATACTCCTAGATTCGTGGATTCTCTTATCTTCAACAACCGACTTCTTCTAAGCTTATCAACCATGTGTCACACACATCCCCTCGTCTGTAACACATAAGACGCAATACCGAATTCCACTTCGTTATTCACCCATGTGTAACTCACATCTCTACTTGTGTTACACCATAGTAAACGCTCCATCCTTTTAAGCTTTCATTCTCCCCCTTTTTATCTTAATGTGACAACTCAAGCACCTGTTTAAAGAACTTATCCAAAAACATGGCTCATGCATTTAAGGAGAGAAAATTTTTTCATAAGTTCAAAAGGCCAACACCAAAGTCAGTAGAACAGAAAACATCAGAATTCAACTAGAAACAATTCAACAGCAAAAACACTGAGTTGACTCTAAACACTACTCATCATCATCATCATCGCTGTCAACAACATGCACTGGAACCGCATCACCATATTCTCCCCCTGCTTGAGTGCACAGTTAGATAAAAAAATGAGAAAGGATAATCAAACACCAGAATCAGAGGACTTACTTCGACTCCTGAGTTGAATGGTACGGAGTAAGTCAATGACTTTTTGCAGGTCATCACCCAGATTTGGTGGTTGCCTGACTCCACCAATTCCTCGTCCAGCCTTGCAATCCTTGATTAAGACTGTAGGATGTCCCGTGTCTTCTTCATCCCCTTCACGCCTAGGAACAATGCGTTGAGAGCTGAGAAGCTGTTGAATGAGAGTAGGAAATCCTATCCTTCGTTGAGTATCTTACGCGTATTAGCCATTGCCAAGAGTTGCTCATACACAATGATCCCAAAATCAGCCCCCTTCTTATGATGGAGTGAGTAAAGAAACTTCAAGCGATCAGGCTTCATATTTGTATGATTCATGGTTGGCATCCAGTTTGAGCAGCACAGTTTGTAGAGAACCTGATTTGTGGCTGTGAGAAACTTTGAGCACATACCTTCCCATCTTCGGTGATGTCCATTCGTGAGAAAGGAGACAACCGAGTCCAAGTTCTCTGAATGCATGTCATAAGTACAATCTCCAGGATGAAGATCATACAGCAAATTGAGCACGCCTGGAGAGACTTCATACATGTCACCACAAACATACACCATTACTCCTCCCATAATCTCTACAGCATCGCCGAGATTGGCAAGAAATTCCCAAATCAGGTTGGGAACAAATGGATCCACATCAATGACTGTGTAGATCATCCCCGCATTGAGAACTACTTCTTTGACGTCTTGAAGATTGGCTACATCCAAAGGAAGAAACTTTTGAAGAATAAATTTCTTGTTCTTGAACTTCAAATACCTGTCATAGGCTGCCTCCGTGAAGAACTTAGAACTGTAAGGAGGAGATGGAGGAAGATACATCTCAGGTTGCGATCGCACACACTCAGCAAATCTCAAGCGATGAGCTTCGTATCTTGATTCTTTCGGTTGAAAGGTATGAGGTTGGCTAGTTGATCGATTGTCGGCTGATGATGTCTGATGACTTGCACTGCATGTTTCAAACCGAGACCTTTTCTTAGAGCTGCGATGATCATGATCTGAAGAGTCGGAGACTTGATCGTGTGACGATGAAGCACTGGATTTGTGCGATCTCGTGCGTTGATGCATGTCGCCGAAAGTGAGAGATACGAACAAGAGAGAAGAACAAACCCTAAAAACTTGCACTTGGAACATGTTCATTAGTCACATATATAACAAATCTTGGCCCAAGCCCATCATATGTGAACAAGAGTGACTATGAGACCAATCCTTATCATGAGAACCCATCCTTAGTACTCTAAGCAAGACACATTTGTGACATGTTGATGAGTAACTTTTGTCAGAAATGTTCATCTGAAAAACACTTAATGTATTAGATTAGCTCATCTTATGTGTCTGGGAAGGAGTGAGATGAAATCAGTATACTTACCCCACATCACAGTTGCAGAGAAAACATTTTAGAGAGGTCAGTGAATCATTTCAAATCTGTAGCTATTTCTCAGCCGAGTAGCTGTCACAGACTAGTTTCACACAGGAAGGTCACACACTGTTTCAAGAGTTTAACACAGTCACAGTTTTTCGAAACTAGAAAAACATGTCCCTTTCCAATCAAAACAGTGATCGACACCAGATTCAAAGTGGGGTAACACCCAGATCCATGACGAGTGTTTATCATATTGGGTTATTCTTGTTTACTCTCTTTTTGTTTTTTTTTTTGTTTTTTTTTCTTATTCTAGAGCTGCCCAATCAAAACAGTGATCGACACCAGATGCAAAGTGGGGTGACACCCTGATCCAGGACGAGTGCTTATCACACTGGGAAAAACTTGTGTTAGACACAGCAAACTGTGTGTTACACGCAACATGTTTTCTGTTTCACTATCCAATCCAGACAGTGATCAAGCTTAGATAAAAAATGTGGTAGCATCCTGACCCAAGATGAGTGTCCTTCATAATTGGAGTATGTGACTTTGTGAAAACTAGTTCCAGTATGTAACTCTACCCTATGCAAACTTGTGAGTTCAAAACGAGATGTCTGTAACTTGACAAGTGACTTTTCTACAGAAATTCATCCTTCCTTCCAGTCATTGGTAACTAATTAAAGTTGAACGATTCCCAATGCTTTTCGGAGACCCAAAAAACAGTTGAAATCTAAAGGTTTAGTGAATATGTCAGCAAGTTGATTTTCAGATGGTACATGTTCGATGACTACAAGTTTTAACTCAACCAACTCTCGCACAAAGTGGTGTCTAAGATCAACATGCTTTGTTCGAGAGTGCTGGATAGGGTTCTTAGATAAGTTTATGGCACTCATGTTATCACAATGAACTAAGAGAGAATCAGAATTGATACCGTAATCCACTAGCATCTGTCTCATCCATAGTAGTTGTGTGCAGCAGCTTCCAAGGGCAATGTATTCAGCTTCAGCTGTGGACAGAGATACACAGTTTTGTTTCTTGCTGTGCCAGGACACCAAGTTGTTACCAAGGAAGAAACATCCACCAGAAGTGCTTTTCCGATCGTCTACACACCCGGCCCAATCAGCATCGCAAAAACCTGCAAGGTTGACATTGGTTTCAAATGAGTAGTGAAGACCAAAATCTAGTGTACCTTTCACATATTTTATGACACGTTTCAGGGCCTTCATGTGTGATTCCTTTGGAGCAGCCTGATAGCGTGCACAAATGCCCACGCTTAGGCACAGATCTGGTCGGCTGGCTGTGAGGTAGAGCAAACTGCCTATCATGGCTCTAAACAGTTTTTCATCAACTTTTACTCCTCCTTCATCACGTGAAAGTTTTGACGTAGTGCTCATGGGAGTTCTGGCACTTTTGCTAGTTTGCATACCAAACCGTTTCACCAAGTTTTTTGCGTAGGTACTCTGAGAGATGAAGATCCCGTCTTTCATTTGTTTGATTTGTAGGCCGAGGAAGTAGTTTAGTTCACCCACCATGCTCATCTCGAACTCCTTCTTCATCGTTTGCACAAACTCATCAACAAGATGTTGTGATGTGCTTCCGAATATGATGTCATCGACATAAACTTGAACTACCAGTAGGTTCTGGCCTGACCCTTTGACAAAAAGGGTTTTGTCAACTCCTCCTCTTTTAAACCCAGCAGCAACTAGAAACAGAGTGAGTCTCTCATACCAGGCTCTTGGAGCCTGTTTCAGCCCATAGAGAGCTCTCTTCAGCTTGTAAACATGTTCGGGAAAATGTGGATCCTCAAAACCTCTTGGTTGAGAAACGTATACTTCTTCCTGGAGCAGTCCATTAAGAAAGGCGCTTTTGACATCCATTTGATACAGCTTGATTCGAAGGTTGCATGCTATCCCAAACAGAAGACGGATTGACTCAAGACGTGCAACAGGTGCGAAAGTTTCGTCAAAATCCACTCCTTCTATCTGAGAGTAACCTTGAGCTACAAGCCTAGACTTGTTTCTGATCACATTGCCATTCTCATCGATTTTGTTTTTGTGTATCCACTTAGTTCCGATCACATTTGCATTCTCAGGTCTTGGAACTAAGTCCCATACTTGAAGTCGAACAAATTGCTCCATTTCTTCATGCATTGATGTTATCCAAAGAGCTTCTTGAATATTCCTTGGTTCTGTTAATGAAATAAAGCATTCGAGTTTAGCCATTTCAGTGATGAAGCAAGCTAGTTTGACCATCTCCTTGAAATCAATATGTTTCTTTCGAGTTATCCTTTCATCAAAGACCCCACCAATTACATCTTCAGGAGAATGATTTTTGTGGACCTTGATTTCAGCAGGCGCAGTTTGGTCTTCCACTCCTGTATCCTCATCATTATCTGATTGGTTGTTGTCTTCGCGAGAGATTTGATGTGTAACACTCACATTTCTCTGAGTTACACCTTCTTGATAGAAGCCAATTTGATCATCAAACACGACATTCACTTTGTCATCAATTGTCTTTGTTCTGGAGTTGTATACTCGGAAGGCACTACTGTTTGTTGAATATCCAAGGAACATTCCAACATCACTTTTGGCATCAAATTTTCCCAAGTGATCCTTGTCATTGAGAATGTAGCACAAACACCCGAAAACATGACAGTAGCCAAGATTTGGTGTTTTCCCTTTGAGGATCTGATAAGGGGTTGTCTTGGTTTTAGGCTTCACGTAGACTCTGTTGATGATGTAGCACGCGGTGTTGATTGCTTCAGCCCAGAACATGGAGGGTACGTTGTTCCCCAATAGCATGGCACGAGCCATTTCTTGTAGAGTTCTATTTTTCCGTTCCACAACTCCGTTTTGTTGAGGTGTTCGTGGGGCTGCATATTGATGTTGTATTCCTTGATCTTGGCAGAACCGATCAAATTGATCATTCTGAAACTCACCTCCGTGGTCGCTCCTGATTTTCACTATTCCACCTTTCTCTTGCTTGAGTTGTAGAGCTAGAATGCGGAAACTGTCAATTGCATCTGATTTGTTCTTCAGGAAGCGGACCCATGTGAACCTAGAAAAATCATCAACTAACACAAAAATGTATCGCTTTCCAGCAATACTGTCAGGAGAGATAGGACCCATAAGGTCCATATGAATAAGCTCAAGAATACGTTTAGAGTTAGTTTGAGTTACCTGCTTATGTTGAACCTTGACTTGTTTGCCTTGACAGCAGGCACCGCATACGACGTTTGCGTGATCCTCAAGTCTAGGAACTCCTCTGACAACTTCTGCTCGAACCAATCTGGAGAGGCCATGAGAGTTCATATGTCCCAGTTTCTTATGCCATAGATCAATCTGTCCCTCTCTAGCTGTCATGCATTGATTAACTGGCTTCCACATATAGCAGTTGTTTTCTGATCGTGCTCCACATAACACTGGGTTACTCTTCTCATCAATAGCTCGGCATTCTTTTTGTGTAAATGTAACTTGCAGGCCCTCATCACATAGTTGGCTAATGCTTATGAGGTTTGCCTTAAGACCATCCACATAATAAACATTCACCAGTCTTGGCAAGTCAGCTTGTTCCATGCTTCCAACTCCTCGTATCTTTCCTTGTCCTCCATCACCAAAAGTGACTCTTCCTCCCTTGATTTCTTCAAGATTTGATAGACAGCTGCGATTTCCTGTCATGTGTCTTGAACATCCGCTGTCAAAGTACCAGGGTAATTCAGAGTTGTTGTTGCTCTCTGTTGTAGTATAAGCCACACTTGCTAGTGTAGAATTCATTTTATCTGGAAGGAGTCTCGGACTAGGTGTTTCTTCAGATATGTGTGGCACACTGAGTTTGATGTGTGACACTTGATCAAGTCCAGAAGATGCATTCTTTGTGCAGTATGTCTTGTTGTTAACATCTTCATTTTCAGGGTTTTTGACTGCAGTCCTTTTTGGAATCTTTGGTTCTCTATTTTTGAAGGTAGGATAGAGATCAGTCTTGGCAATCCACACATGTCCAAACCTGTTTGGTTCAATGTAGCATCTATTCATCCTCCAGGCTCGTTGATATTGATTTCTTCGAAAATTGCAGTATGTGACCCTGTGACCTGATTTACCACAGAAGAGACATCCATTCTTCTTTTTAAATACCTGTTTCGGTACTGAGGTAGCAGCTGTTGTGATGAGAGGCGCTTCTTGATTTTCGATGACGGTTTTACCAGATGCTGCTTCCTTTACAAATTTGATCCCATCAGTTGTACCAGTTGTTGACGAACTATGACGTTGATAGCCTAGACCCAAAAAGAGCTTAGGAGATTGTCCTAGTGTGAGGATGTGATCCAGAGTGTCCGAACCCGTATTGAGCATCCTTAGCTTCTTGTAATTTTCACTGAGTTCACTTTGTAGAAGTCGGCTTTTTTCAAGTTCCTCACTCAGCAACTGTCTGGTTTGATCATATCTGATTTCCAAGTTCTTCAAATTGTAGGCCTGATCTGAGATGGTTTTTTCCAGAGTAGATACATCGTCTTTCTTCTCAGGGTTAAGGGAACCAGTGTTAGATTTGTCATCCGATTCTGGGTTGTTCCAATTCCAGAATGTTGACTTGAGCCTTCAACATTGCTCTGTCTTTGATAAGCTGAAGATTTTCAATACTGAGTTCCGTAAACTTGTCAAACAGGCTTCAATATTCTGTCTTAAGGTCCATGGTGTCTTTTTGATCATTTTCTGAGTCAGAGTCCGAGTCCGAGCTTGAAAGTATTTCCTGAGTGTCCTCCTTTCCAACTAAGGCAACAAAGTTCAGCATGAGCTCCTCATCGTCATTGTCACTATCAGATTCTGTGTCACTGAAACAAACAAGTGATTTATCCTTCTTCAGGTTGTTAGGACATTCACTTCTTGTGTGACCAAAGCCCTTGCATTCAATACATTTTAGCTCTTTTCTCTTTGTCAATGGGCATTCATTACGGTAGTGTCCAAATCCTTCACATTCATGGCATTGTAGCTCCTTCTTTCGAGTTCCTTTTCCAGAATCATTTTTGCCTTGCTGATTTGAAGATCGATCATTTTCTCTGTTTTGATAACGGTTCATGGTTCTGTTCTGACCCTTCTCAACTCTTTTGATCATTTTGTTGAAGTTCCTAGCCATAAGACTCATGTTATCTTCAATCCGTTTAACTCGATCATCCTCCTTTGTTTCAGCTGCGAATGCTATTCCTTTCTGTCCTTTAGGTAGTTCTTCCACTCTTTCTAACTCGTGAACTTTGAGGATTCCAGAGAGCTGATCAAACTTCATTTCATCCGTGTTTGCAGCAATTTTGAGTACAGCCTTATATGCCTCAAATCGAGAAGGTAGACACCGTAACAGCTTCTTAACTAATTTTTTTCATTGTATTTCTTACCAAGTACCGAAGCTTCATTGGCAATAGAACTTATTTTGGATATGAAGCTTCCAATAGATTCATCGTCCTCCATTCGTAGGTTTTCAAATCTCGAAGCTAGATGATCCAACCTTGTTCTTCTCACACTTGTGTTACCTTCGAAATGATTGATCAGAGTATCCCAAGCTTCCTTAGCCGATTCACACCCTTGTATAAGCTTAAACTGATCAAGATCAACAGCAGAAAAAATTGTGGTGAGAGCCTTGGAGTTAAACTTAGAAGACGCTTTATCAGAGTCAGTCCACCTCTCCTTGGGTTTAGGAGCAACTGTCTTATCTTCCATAATCATGGTAGGTGCCGTCCATCCTTGTTCAACAGCAGTCCAAGCATCCTCGTCTATTCCTCGGATAATATGGCGCATCCTAGCCTTCCAGTGACCAAAGTTACCATCATCCAGCATGATAGGTTTCTGCAACGCCACGAGCTCCTTCATGGTTTCCATGATAGTCGCAGGATCTCAACCTGTAAGTACACTTGGGTCACAGAGGTGACCCGCTCTGATACCAAATGAAAGATCTGATAGGAACCAGTACCAAGAACTCAACGATATCCAAGAAAAAGAAAACTTGTATATTAAGAATTTCTTAAACAATCTCCCTAGATCTGTTTAATCCGATTTACTCAACGTCACACTGGACTTGAGACGGACCAATTCTTAATCTACCAAAAACCCCTTTTATGGTGAACTTTCAGTTGCTTAACACAAAACAACCTTGGTCTAGAACACTCTCTAGAACCAACGTTCTCTCACCCAAAAACCCTTAACCTAATCTAATGCCTCCTCACGTCTATATATACTACACTCCGTATATCTTGTGATAGGCATGAACCTTCATTGAATCTTCTATCTTGCCTTCTCGCAGATACTCCTAGATTCGTGGAGTCTCTTATCTTCAACAACCGACTTCTTCTAAGCTTATCCACCATGTGTCACACACATCCCCTCGTGTGTAACACATAAGACTCAATACCGAATTCCACTCCGTTATTCACCTATGTGTAACACACAACTCTACTCGTGTTACACCATAGTAAACTCTCGATCCTTTCAAGCTTTCACACGAGACCGATCTACTAAACCCAAAGGTTTGAATTCAGAACGATTCTTAATAAAACCCTAGCAATCTATTAGTATGCATTATCTAAATATACCTGAGAATTTCCCCTAAGTCTAATCTCTTAATTTAATCCTCACAAGCCAAATCAATCTTGAAATCACTTTTATTGTTATTGTTATAATTCATCTAACTTTAATTAGAAAACAATAAGTCTATTGTGAAATCCTAGAGTCTCCGTAGATTCGATCCTTAAGTACTACACTGAACCTCTTAATTGAGAGAGTAATGTGAGAATATAGGGTTAATTTGAAAGTGAAATAAAAATAAAATAAACCCCACATCAAATTTGGCGTCGTTGTCGGGGACTCTTCTTATTGCTATTATATTTCGTTTAGAATATTATCTAGATTTTTACTTTACTGTTTGCTAAATTATTATTTCCCTAAACCTTATGACACAAGTACTTAAAGGAGAGAATATGGATTCTGGACAACAACCATCGATCAACGGAGCTTATCTGGAATCGATCGACGTTATTCCACTGCTGTCGAGGCGACACTCTTCTTCTGATAATAAGAAAGTCGTCTTGATAGAACCAATGAACAATTAAAGCAACGAAGCAAGCCAACTAATTAATTATCAGCGAACTGCAATCCCCAATCAAATCACTAGATCTCCAAAGAATGATGTAAATCATGAATTGCCAATGCTCGAATACCTAAACCCGGCAGAACCTATTCCAATAGGTCCGCGATTCGATTATCCGATAACCATTCTGGAAGCTCAGAGCTTGATATCAACTTCCTAATTATGGCGCGCAAAAATCAGTTCAATGGTTTTCCCACTAAAAACCCGAACGATCACATCGAGATGCTAGAAGACATGGTGAACGATAATTTCAATCGCTGAATAGTTTTTCCTTTCTCGCTAGATAGTGACGCCAGGAGGTGGCTGAACCAGCTACCACCAGGATCCCTGACTTGTTGGCCAGATATTAGAATCGCCTTCATCAACCACTTCTTTGACGAGGAGAGATATTGGGAAACAAGAATGGAAATATCCACTTACATTCAAGGTAGCCGCAAACCTTTTAAAAACTTGTGGACAAGGTTCAAAAGCTACCAACTTTTGTTCCCACACCATGGATTCCTAGAGCCCCAACTCATCAACACCTTTTATACAAGACTAAACCTAGACTATCAAACCATCCTTGATACAACCAGCGAGGGGAACATCGGCACCTGAAGCCCTTCACGCGCTAAAAGACTGATTGAAAAAACAGCTTTAGGTAGAGATTTCGAAAAGAGAGACACCAAAAGGAAGGAACCACCATTGTTCGCAGAGGAGAAACACTCGCTCCGAGTTAGAAAAACTCTGGCACTAGTTGCAGCCCTTATGCACGGAAATAACTTATCGCAACATTATGGTGAGGACGATGCCACACCTTCAACTTTGAAACACTAGTTGAGTTCTCTGATGTGATGAACCTGAACGATCAACGATTTAGGGAAAGCGCTGGCAGTTTCTCAAGCGACTACGCCACCACTGTGAACAGATACGAAAGAAGTCCAAAGTCAAAGATGAACCAAGTCTACACCGGAAACCGTAAAATAGCTGCCGACCTCAATGAGAAGTTAGACCTTATATACTCAGAGATGATGGAAAAATTTGACACTCTGAGTGAACACATTAAGAGAATCGACAACCAAGTGGCGAGCAACGCTATGTCCATCAGGAGAGAGGACGAATTCTTACCTGGTAAAACATATACCAACCCCCAAGAGCCATTGCAATGTCGTAACTTTACGAAGTGGTCGACAACTCACCCCTAGATTAAAGAAAGCATCACCATCGATAAATTCTTGAAAATCTCGACGGATGAAAAAGAAAAATCGCATCCCATCCCACTCGAAATTTACGAGATAGATCCTGAAATCCTTTCTGAAACTGAAGCATTAGGCCAAAATGACGACCTTGAGGAATCAATTATCTAACCTAAGGGAAAGAACATAGAGGTGGGAGTCATCAATCGACACCCCGTACTGGACATCGATAGACACCCTTTACCAAAAATCGATCAACACCCTGGAGAAAGAATCGATCGACGCTGTGATCCAGAATCAACCGAAACGGTTAAAACATGGATCTACCAAGCGAAAGCCCCCTTTCCTTCAAAAAAAATGCTAAGCAGAAGAAGAAGCAGCTAGAAAAAGCAATATGCAAGAAAGCGTTTGACAAAGTAAGCATTGAAATACCATTAAGCGATGCCATTCACATCTCGCCTGCTATTAAGCAATACACAAAATATGCAGCATCACGATTTTTCCATGAATCGGAACACTGCGTGATGATGGTGTCTGAAGAAATGAGTGAAATTATTGAAGGAAAAACTCCAATCATACTCCTTGATCCTGGTAGTTTCGTTTTGGACTGCACTATTAGCAATGAGAGATTTCAAAGATCCCTCTGCGATTTAGGCTCTAGTGTTAACCTGATGCCTTATTCTGTTGCAGTCGCTCTCGGGCTAACACAACTTCAATATACCAGGGTCACACTCGTTTTAGCTGATAGATCCACTAGAATTTTGGAAGGTGTACTTGAGGACGTACCCATACATATTCATAACTGCGATATACCTGCAGATTTCATAGTGCTTAAATACGAGCGAGAACCTCGAAACCCAATTATCTTAGGAAGCCCTTTCGTGGCCACTGCCGGGGCGATCATTGATGTCAGAGAAGGACATATATGCCTCAACATAGGGAAGATACCGATTTTCTTTGACATGGAAAAGATAATAAAACAACCTTTGATCAACGGTCAAACGTACAATATCGATTACCTTTCCGACCTACCAGAAAACTCACTCAAAGACATAAGCTCGAACGAACCTCTAGAGAAAGCAAGCACGTCTCGATATGGCGACATCTCTACGTTAGATGATCGCATTGGAGAGTATAGATGGTTAAAGGAAGCCACAGAAGAAATTTTTAATGTCAATGTTGACGAACTCGATCTATCGCCCCTGTCGATCGACACCCAATATCACCATCGATTGACAACGTACTGTGACCGGCGACTGGAGCAAGGAAAAAGCACCCAAAATCGAGCTCAGACCACTTCAAGCCGGTCTTAGATATGCTTTCCTTTACGAAAAATCCTACCCTGTCATCATAAATGCAAACTTGAGTAGCGGAGAACAAGCACTGTTGCTGAATAAACTTCGGAAGCACCGCAAGGCTCTCAGTTATTCGTTAGATGGCATCCCGGGAATTTCCCCTGCTTTATGCATGCATAGGATACACCTTCGTGATGAATTAAAGTCTTCTATCGAGCATCAAAGGAGATTGAACCCCAATTTGAAGGAAGTAATTAAAAAGGAAATAATGAAACTTTTAGAAGCATGTGTTATTTATCCGATCTCAGACATCAACTGGGTCAGCCTAGTCCATGTTGTCCCAAAGAAAGGAGGAATTACCATGGTAATGAATGACAAAGATGAATTGATCCCTACTCGAACTGTCACCGAACACAAAATGTGTATCATTACAGAAAACTAAATGCTGCTACACGAAAGGATAATTTCCCTTTACCCTTTATCGATCAGATGCTAGAAAGGCTTGCAAGCCACAAATACTATGGTTTTCTCGACGGGTATTCCGGATTCTTCCAGATCCCCATACATCCGGACGACCAAGAAAAGACCACCTTTACTTGTCCCTATGGAACATTCGCATATCGCAGGATGCCATTCAGACTCTGTAACTCCCCTGCAACTTTCCAGAGATGCATGATGTCAATATTCACCGATATGATCGAGGACTTATTGGAGGTTTTCATGGATGAGTTCTCGGTTTATGGTTCGAATTTCAAATAATGTCTCAATAATCTATGTAAGGTATTAGCTAGATGCGAAGAGAAAAATCTGATTTTGAACTGGGAAAATTGGCATTTCATGGTTAACAGCGGAATTGTCTTAGGATACAAAGTCTTAGCAGTCTGAATAGAGGTGGACAAGGCAAAGATTGACGTAATGACAAAACTGCCACCACCCACTAATGTCAAAGACGTTAGAAGCTTTCTAGGACATGCTGGATTCTATAGGCGATTCATAAAAGATAATACCAAAATTGCTACACCCTTTACTGCACTTTTGTGCAAAGAGGTGAAATTAGATTTAACGCCCGAATGTTTTGATTTCAAAAAATCAGATCAGCGCTCGTATCCGCCCCTATTGTCCAAGCACCAGACTTGGATCTACCATTCGAAATTATCTCCAACGCCAGCGATTTCGTTGTAGGTGCGGTACTTGGACAAAAGAAAGACAAAGAGTTGCACGCTATATACTATGCCAGCAGAACTCTAAACGTTGCACAATGTAATTATGCGGCAACGGAAAAAGAATTATTGGCTGTGGTATTCGCCTTCGAGAAATTCAGATCCTATCTTGCCAGTTCAAAGGTGGTAGTTCACACCGACCGAGACTTTTACAATGGATTCTCCTTCTCCAAGAATTTGACATAGAAGTCAAAGAGAAGAAAGGAGTACAAAATGGAGTCGCAGATCACTTATCACGAATAAGAGTAGACGAAGACATCCCTATAGATGATTTCTTACCTCCAAATTTTTTTACTTAGCAGAATTGACTTTCGTTGGTAGGGTCAGTTCGGCACATGAAGCGGAATCGATCGACGAGACACAAGTACCATTGAACGATTATAGCCATAAAGCATCAATTATTTTTTCCAGCCCCATCGGTCGACGATGCTTTTGAAAAGGATGATGAAATAATCATTATAATAAATATCAACATCAGTTGTAATCCTTCGACCCCAAATGATGATTCTCGCGGAGACAGAAGTTTGAGTCGGGGGTGTATGTGCACTAAACACCACCGATAGACCTTGGTATACAGATATCGTAAACTATCTTGCGGCTGAAGTAGAACCCGAACTCTTCAAAGGATACCATAAAAGAAAATTTTGAGAGAAATCTGGAGATATCACTAGGATGATCCTTATCTTTACAAACACTGTTCTGACGGCATATATAGACGATGTGTTGTCGAAAGAGAAACTCCATAAATATTATATCATTGTCATGGATCCGATTACACCGGACATTTTGCTAGTTTGAAGACAGTGTCAAAAATCCTACAAGCAAATTTTTGGTGACCGACTATGTTTCAAGATGCTCACGCCTACGTAGCGAAATGGGATCCCTGCCAAAGAAAAGAAAAATCAGCAAGAGAAAAAAGATGGAACAAAATTTCATAGAAGTTGAAGTGTTTGATTGCTGGGGCATCAATTTCATGCCCCCTTTCCCTTCCTCGCACGAAAATAAATACATACTGGTCGCTATAGATTATGTATCTAAATGGGTGGAAGCAATAGCAACTCCCAAAAATGATGCTGCCGTAGTTGTTAAACTCTTCAAGAGTATTATTTTTCCCTGATTTGGAGTTCTGCGAATCGTAATAAGTGATGGAGGTAACCTCATTCGTTAATAAAGTGTTCGAAAAACTTCTCAAGAAACATGGAGTTCACCATCGAGTAGCTACATCTTATCATCCTCAGACCATCGGTCAAGTAGAAGTATCCAACCGTCAGATTAAAGGAATCATAGAAACGACGGTAGGATCAACCTGTAAAGATTGGTCTTTGAAGTTAGATGATGCACTTTGGGCATACCGAACAGCTTTTAAAACACCATTAGGAGCTACTCCATTCCACTTAATCTATGGAAAATCCTGCCATCTCCCTGTAGAACTAGCGCATAAAGCCGAATGGGCCATAAGAAAGATAAACTTTGATACTAAATCCGCAGCAGAAGAGAGATTAATTCAGCTAAATGAGTTTAACAAAATTTGATATCGTGCCTACGAGAACTCGAAATTTTACAAGGAAAGAATGAAAGCCTATCACGACAAGAAAATTATTTCACGACATTTCGAATCGAACGATCAAGTACTCCTGTACAACTCTCGGTTAACTCTATTTCCTGGAAATTTACATTCTCATTGGTTTGGACCCTTCACCATCAAAGAAGTTACGCCTTGCAGAACAATTGCCTTATTTAATCCTAAAGGAAAAGATTTCATGGTGAATGGGCAGCGAGTGAAACATTATTGGGCTAGAGATGAAATTCTGCATACTCAGACCACACTTCTAGAGGTGCCTAACCCTGAGTGATAATCTCATTTTTCATCAAGCTAACGACTTCAAACAAGTGCTCAGTGGGAGGCAACCCACTAAATTAATACTACAGTAATATGTATATATATTAATACAAATAAAAATAAAAACATAAAACAAAAAGAAGAATATATATAATAACAATAATTAATTAATAACAAATATATAATAATTATCTATCATTTATTATATATGCAATTACAATTTTTTTAAGTGAATATGGAGTCGTCAACCACACCGTCGATCGACGCCCCTATAGGATAGTCGATCGACGGCCGTGTGTCAAGTAGGTTAACTTGACACGACCCCATTTCATATATCACTTTCTCCAAAACCGCCAAAACACACACACACACAAGTTCCACACTCGATTTCTCTCCCAGTTTCAGATGATTTGGCTCATATTTGAGTCTAGATCACTCGATTTCTACCCTTTCTAACCTTTCTACCTTTTTAGCTCTTTAAACCACTCAATCCTCAAGGTATATTCTCCAAATTTTTTAGTTTAGGGAACTATTAGGGATTGAAGAAAAATCAAATCTTTTGTGGTTTAAATCGGAATTTAGGATAATTTATGGTGCTGGAGTACTAGATTGGGGACTACCTATCATCGTTACACATCATTTGCAAGATTTTAGTTGATAATTTTCGATTTCATGAAACCTGATTTGGGTTGCAGCGTGGATCGGTGCCCATGAGTCGCCTTCGATCGATACCCATGAGGTTCTGTCGATCGATGACCATTTCTCCACCATGGGGTCCTCCATGGCGAGACCCTTGGCCCAAAGAAGAGGAGTGTGGGAACCAAAATTCGCACTGTCAATTTCCGTAAGTTAAGGAAGGCCAAGAGAATCCGACTTTCCCATAGGTCCCATATTATCTTCGTAAACACACGATAACGAAGAAGAAAGAGATAACATAATATCGATAGTAAGCTGCACATAGGCGTTTTATTGATTGATAAGAGCAAAGGTATAGGATTTTCCGACGAACCAAACGAGTAAAATCTAGTTAATAAAAAGAATCGCAGAACAGAGATGGAGAAGAATCTAAGTAGAGGTTCGAGTACGCAGCCGCCTATATTCTAAGTCAGAGTTATTCTATGTCTCAAAATCCACCCCTTGACTTTAGCTTCAACTCCCCTTATATATGCCTTCTCGGTCCCGTTTCATTTTTTGCCTATAGGTTTAGTTTATCGCTTCCCGGAAATATTCCTTTTTATCTCAATTTTCGTCGTTATCTTGGAAACTTGATATTTATCTTCTGATTTCGCGAGACTTATCTTCTTCTACAAGTAAATATACACCGTCATAACATTGTTGGGCTCAATTTTTGTATGACTTTGCAAGTGGGTCTCTTAGCCGCGTTCTAGGCCCCTTTGGCTCGTGTTTCGACTTAGACGTTTTTACGATTGCTCCGAAAGAACGTTTGATGATACAACGTCGCTTTAGCTAGGATATTCGTACTTCTCGTATTGTTTAGATAAATACGGTGTTGAGTTAACTGTCGCCGTTTATGCGATAATCATGAACTTCATTCTGGAAAATGAGTCTTTGTGGTTTTTATGGTAAAGTTCCAACGGTAACTATGATTGAGACGAAACGAAGAGTATTTCAGTCGGGATCCGAGAGAGAATCCAAATAGTACGGCCTCACTCGCCATATGGCGACCTGGGAGCTGTTTGTGGCGATCCAGGGTTCGTTTGGCGATTCTTGCTTGCTTTAATTGTAAAATCTCAACGGAAAATCCGATTGAGACGAAACGAAAAGTATATAGATCGCGACTCAAACAGGAATACAAAGGAGAAACACAGCTCACCATATGGCGACCCAGACTTGGAGAGCAGAGGTCGCATATGGTGACCCAGTCTTTGAAAGGCCATGTGGCCATATGGCGACTCGGACCTAGAGAGTCTAGGTTGCAATATAGTGACCCGACTGTGTTGGTCTAGGTTGCCATATGGCAACCCGGACTTGGAGCACCTAGGTCGGCATATGGAAACCCGGACTCAGAGAGTCTAGGTTGCCATATGCCAACACAGACTGTGTGGGTCTTGGTCGCCATATGGCGACCCAGACTCAAGGACTCAAAAGAGTCTAGGTCGCCATATGGCGACCCGGACTCGGAGAGTCTAGGTCCCAATATGGCGACCCAGACTGTGTGGTTTCAGGTCGCCATATGGCGACCCATATCTTTGGTGAGCAGGTCACCATATGACGAACTGTACCTTGTGTGTGTGGGTCGCCATATGGCGACCCGGGTTGGTACGTTAAAGATTTCCATATGACGACCTAGGTTCGACGTGCTTTTGTTTATTTCCAAAATACTCGTTCGACTAGTTACTTTTAGTAGTGGTAATCTTAGTCGGTGATTTCGAGTTAACCGTTTTTGACCCGAACAGCTAGCCCCTAGCCTGCAAAGTCTAGTAAACGATTTTTGCAGGTGAGTGGTGTGTGTTAATCGGAATCACAACTAAAATTAATTTTCCGAGAACCTTTCTTTTATTTTTAGGTTAGTTTACTGCTGGGATTATCCCTCCTTACTTTTCTATAAGTAGTGAACCCTCATTCCTCATTCCCTTCTCACCTTCTTACTTCTTTAAGCTTCCCCTGCCTTCTCTCTAAAAATTCGTAAAAAGATGTCTTCTTCCTAGGGTGAAAAGAAAAATTCCGACATCGAGATAAGCGATTAACCTCTTTCTGAGAGTCCTTTGAAGTCGGCTCCTGCTGGCGCTGTTTCTGCCTACACAGCTGGCTTCTTATCCTTTCAGGATAAGCTTGCCCGGCGTAGCACTTCGAAGGAGATTGGCCAGTTTGCTGCTCAACCGTCGGTGCCTCCAGCCCAGATGGAAACTGCGGTTGCACCACCGTCGGAGATTTTAGTTCAGCATACAGGCTCATCCACAACGCCCGTTCATTTTGAGGATAGGGAGCAGGTTCAAGAATCGATGCCCCCTCCTTTGGCTAAGAGGGAAATCGTTCTGGGGATGCATGCTCCTAATGCTGCTCCGATCATCCTACTGAAAAATTGAAAAATAATGAGGGAACTTGGAGGAAAAGATGCGCTAAAGGTGGAGAAGACAATTTTGCACCACATGGAGGATCTGGTTCGGGTGAGATTCCACAGTATCGTGCCAAGTTCTGTTTTGGAGATATTTCCCGTTAGCGTGTTGTATTCTTCCCTAACCCTTTATATTTCTTATGCAGTTCATGTCTTTGATTTACGGGGTGATCAATGAATGTGGGTCAGAGGTTGAGTGTCTTACGGGGGAGTTAGCTGAGTCACGAGAGGAGTCATCGGTGTTCGAGAGGAAGTTAAAGGTTATCAAAGATGCCCATTCCGATGAGGTGTCCCAGTTCGAGACTCGGATCGGCGAGCTCGAGTGAGACCTCTGGAAGACTGCAAGCTCCCTTCTCCAGAAGAAGCAGATCAGGAAGACGAAAGCTTTGGAGGTTCGCCGGCTCCAGCGTCGCCTCCAGAGAAGAAGGATTGATGGCTCATGGGATCGAGGTAGCCAAGATGGCCCTTCATGCTGAATTCAAGGCTCGCTTGGCGAGGATTTCTGGTTCCCTTGTCTCCTTGATGGTCATCCAAAGTACGGACCTGGCTCTCGCGTCCATTGAGGGAGGGATCAGAAAGGTCCAGCTATTCCAGGGTGACGTGCCTCTGTGTCCACGAGCCGAGGAAGCCCGACTTTCGATGCACAAAGAAGAGTTGGGAGTTTCTGAGGGTGATTTCGACACGATCCTTGGAAGTCTGAGATCCGAGTGCCTCCTTCTGCCGTGCTTGGGCGATGCAGGAGGGCGCGGTGCCGTGGTCGTCGAAGGTGCAGCCCCAAGATAGGATGAGATGATGGTAGAAGGTGAGGTTGCAGGGACCAATGATGAGTGAGGTTTGTAGTCTCGTATGAGACTTTTATCGTTTTTATGTTTTCGTTTCTGTTCGGATCGGCCAAGTGTGGCCTTGTTTTTATTTTGGGAATGGCCGCATATGGCTTTGAATCCCTGCCGTTTTGCGGTCTTTCCATGAATGTACGAATCTTTTTATTGAAAGGATTTCAAATTTAAGAGTGTGTCGAGTAGTTGCACGTAGAGGGAAGATTATGAGTTGTTATCTCATAAGCTAACTCTTCTTTGTAGATCATTCAATTCGTTGCTCGTTCGAGATTACGTGAGTGTTTAGATGTGAACGAAGAGGCATGCTTTCAGGATCTCGCATCTTTTGATATTCATGCCTTGAGACGTTAGAGACTAGTGTGTTGGGTTTAGCGTAAGACCTAGGTCTACTCTCAGTTAAGGCTGTGCGATGACTAACCGGCTTACGTTTTGCGTGTTGCGATTTCAACCTGATTTCGTACCATTTTAAAGTCCGTGATATGTTCTTGGCTTATACGACTTGTATGGTCGAAATCGAGCATCTCTTCGAGGACAATTTTTAAGTCTCCCGAAAGTGCTGACCAAAAATTCTTGATTTCTTTTATAGCGCTATTATCCTTTTGTCGGATGGACGAGAGCTATCCTTGTGAGATAACTTAGTGTGTTTAGGACGTTGAGAATTCGTTGTGATTAGAAACAAATTTATTGGTGATATTACCATTTTCCGAGCTTTCGCGAAAGACACGTGCTTGAGAGTGTGTGTGTGTTTTATAGTTGCAGGTGGACTGCTTTTCTTAAGGGGTTTTGTTCGAAGGGTTCCTCGTGCATTAGCGACGTCTCGCCAAGTCGAGGGTGTGTGAACCCAAAATTTGCACTGTCGATTTCCGTTGAATTAGGAACGCATGGTAAACCCTGAGTTTCCCAGAGGTCCCAGATATCTGCTAAACCACACACCAAATGAGTCAGAATACAAAGTAAATATTGGAAAAACAAAGTAAGAATCGAAAAGAGAGCAAATATATGTCTTATTTCGAATTTGCGTATGAGCGTTTTCAACAGGATAAGAGCCTCGGTTATGAGAGTTGTCGGCGAGATCCCTAGTTATAATAACCTAAGACTGTAAACCCTAGTTGAGCCGCAGCTTGGATAACAAAAACGAAAAGTTGCCTAAATGCTCTAAGTGCTCAGCTATGTTTGCTCTGATTGGAGATTTTCATGTCTTTCTGCATTATCACCCTTGAAGTTCTTATATACTCTTCTAGAGGCGGTTTGCTCTTTCCTCTTTTGCCCTTTCCACTTTTGCCCTTGGTCGAATTTTTGCTTCGGGGAAATATTCATTTTTTTCCTCGATCTTCATGATAATCTTCGGAAACCTAACATTTATCCCTTCCTGCAAAATAAAAGATAAACCGTCACAAATTTTGGGCTTGATTTTCAGATAAAAATTGCGAGTGGGCCTTTAGCCGAGCTTTCGACCTCGTCGGGCCGTTTTCTGACTTAGGCGTTTCTACGATTTTATTGAAAGAGCATTTCTAAGATGACGTCATCTGAGAGTTAGGATCTTTCGTATGGGGCGTTTGACTATAGGTGTTTAGTTAACGCGTTATCATCTCATACGATCGACCTAATCCTTTCTCGAGAAAACGAGTTCTGTCGGTAAAGTTCCAATGGATTCTGCAGTGGAAATGATGTGAGTACCACCATCGTATTACACTGGAAATAAGGCCTCAGTTTTTGATCTGACATTACGACTGCGAGAGCTAGCTTTTCCATTAGCGGGTAGCGTGTCTCTGCATCAAGCATGGTTTTACTTATGTAGAAGATGGGCTTTTGCTCGCCTCGTTCTTCTCGGATGAGGACTTCGCTTACGGAATTTATGGATACTGCGATATACAGAAACAAAGGCTCTCCTTCTATGGGTTTTGCGAGTACGGGGGAGTAGCCAGGTAGTGCTTCAACTGTTGGACAGCTTTTTCGCACTCCTTGTTCCATTCGAACTTCTTATTCCCTATCAAGGTGTCTTATAAAGGTAAGCATTTATCAGTCGATCGTGAGACAAAACGATTGAGTGCTGCGACTCTACCCGTTAACCTCTGCACCTCTCGGTTGGTTATTGGAGATGCCATCTCAATCAGTGCGGTGATCTGTTTTGGGTTAGCCTCAATTCCCCAAAAGGTCACAAGATATCCCAAAAAATTCTCCCAATGCTACCGCAAACCTTCACTTTGTAGGGTTCAGTTTCATGTTATGTAGGTTTAACCTCTCGAAGCATTCTTGGATATGGTTGACATGGTCTTGCTCCTCGAGAGATTTTACGAGCATGTCGTCGATGTATACTTCCATAGTTTTTCCGAGTTGTTCAGAGAACATTCGGTTAACTAGCCGCTGATAAGTTGCACTAGCGTTCTTAAGGCCGAATGGCATCACTCTGTAATAGTAAGTCCCACACTCGGTTATGAACGTAGTTTTATCCTGATCATCGGGGTTCATCATGATCTGATTGTACCCAGAGAAAGCATCCATAAATGACAATAGTTAGTTTCCTGCCATTGCTTCGACCAATCGATCGATGTGAGGCAGTGGGAAACTATCCTTTGGACACTCTTTGTTGAGATTGGTAAAGTTGATGCAGACTCGCCATTTTCCGTTTTTCTTTTAAAGACGAGTGGGTTAGCAAGCCAGTCAGGATACCTAACCTCTGCTATGGATCCGACTTTGAGATGTTTTTCGACCTCATCGTTAACTGCGGAGGCCCGTTCAGGACCCAGCTTTTGTCTTTTCTGTTTGACCGGTTTGAAAGTTGGTTCGACGTTAAGTTCGTGGCATGTGATATTGATGTCAATCCCTGGCATGTCTTCTGCGGCCCACGCGAACGTGTTTTAAGTTTTTCTTTAGGCAGGTGACAAGCTCCGTTTTTAAGGACTCGCGAAGATTAGCGCCGATTTCAACGCAGTGGTCTGGGAATTTTTCGTCGAGGCACACTGAGACCACGGGTTTGCAGGATGGTTTGCGTTTTCCCTCGACTGCTTCGGCTACTCGCGTCTGCCAAAAGATCTCTGTTTCACTTGGTCCTAAAGCATTGTCGTCAACAGATGATTTCTTTTTCTTGTGAGACGGAGTCTCTGATGACGAGCCCTATCTTTTTAGTTCCGCGGCGAAACAGACTTGCGAGATTTTTCTTTTCCCCCATATTTTATCAATTCCGCGAAGCGTTGGGAATTTGAGACACATGTGGTATGTCAACGGGACAGCCTGAATTGAATTTAACCATGGAGTTCCTACGATCGTGTAGTATGATGTGGGACGATCGATGACCAGGAACTCCATGATTTTTTATGCTGTCGGCTCTAACCGAGAGGTTGATTGTGCCGAGAGTCATGGTAGTCTCCCCTGAGAGTCTACTATCGGGTTTGGATCTTCTGTGATTTCTGATGGACCGATTTCCATTCTCTCGAGGGTGTTTTTGAAGATGATATCGGCCGAGCTTCCTGTGTCGACCAATATCCTTGCGAGATCAATATCATGGACTGTCAACTCGATGAAGAGGAGATCGTTGAGACCGTTAAGAGGTTTAACTGATTTGGTCGTTGCTCTCTTCTTGAAGGAGATGACGTCGCCGCCCGTTTGGTTTGGCATATCATTTCTAAGTCGTTCGGTGATTTTTGAGTTAGAGAATCGATGCCCCCCCCCCTCCTTCTAGCACCAAACTGTGGGAACCAAAATTCGCACTGTCAATTTGCATAAGTTAAGGAAGGCCAAGAAAACCCGACTTTTCAAGAGGTATGGATAATCTGCGTAAACACACAAAAACGAAGAAAAAAAAGATAACAGGATATCGATAAGAACAAAGCTATAGGATTTTCCAAACAACAAAACGAGTAAAACCTAACTAACAGAAAGAATCGAAGAACAGAGATGGAGAAGAATCTAAGTAGAGTTTCGAGTACGTAGCCGCCTGTATTCTAAGTTCTTCTAAGCTAGCAGAGTTATTCTAGGTCTCAAAATCCGCCCCCTGACTTTAGCTTCAGCTCCCCTCATATATGCCTTCTCGGTCGGTTCCCCTTTCCTTTTTGCCCCTAGGTTTAGTTTATTGGTTCGCGGAAATATTCCTTTTTATCTCAATCTTTGTCGTTATCTTGGAAACTTGACAGTTATCTTCCGATTTCACGAGACTTATCTTCTTCTACGAGTAAAAATACACTGTCATAACATTGCTGGGCTCAATTTCATATGACTTCGCAAGTGGGTCTCTTAGCGTTCGAGGCCCATTTGGACCGTATTTCGACTTAGACATTTTTACGATTGCTTCGAAAGAACGTTTGATGATATGACGTCACTTAAGCTAGGAAATTCGTACTTCTCGCATGGTTTAGATAACTATGGTGTTGATTTAACCTTCGCCGTTTATATGATAATCATGAACTTCATTCGAGAAAATGATTCTTCGCGGTTTTTATCATAAAGATCCAACGATAACTCCGATTGAAACGAAACGAAAAACATTTCGAACACTGTACGAGAGAGAATCTAAATAGTACGGTCTCACTCGCCATATGGCGACCTGGGAGCTGTTTGTGGCGATCCGGGGTTCATTTGGCGATTCTTGCTTGCCTTAATTGTAAAATCTCAACGGAAAATCCGATTGAGACGAAGCAAAAATCATTTCGATCGCGACTAGAAGAGGAACACAAAGGAGAAACACAGCTCGCCATATGGCGACCCAGACTTGGAGAGAAGAGGTCGCGATATAACGACCCAGTCTTTGAAAGGTCAGGTCACCATATGGCGACCCGGACTTGGAGGACGCGGAGAGTCTAGGTCGCAATATGGTGACCCAGACTATGTGGGTTTAGGTCGCCATATGGTGACTCGTATCTTTGGTGAGCAGGTCGCCATATGGCGACCCATACCCTGTTGTGTGGGTCACCATATGGCGACCCGGGTTTGTACGTTTGAGATCGCCATATGACGACCTAGGTTCGAGGTGATTTTGTTTGTTTCCGAAATACTCTTTCTACAAGTTACTTTTAGAAGTGGTAATCTTAGTTGGTGATTTCGAGTTAACCGTTTTTGACCCCAAAAAGGAGGCTCTACTTGTGACATTCGAGGACTATCCAAACCCTCAAAAAGCGGTGGTATCGAGGGACTGCACACATCATCCCCTATGCGAGGAGTGGGATGACTTCGCAATCCTCTATTACAACGCCATGCAGAGCATTACCATCGAGCCCACTAAGTTCACTGATAAGCGAACTCTGAAGAAGCTGGGCTCTACACTTATTTTAGACAGATGGTGCAAGAGCTTGGATGGGGCACCATGGTTACTAAGCCATATCCTCTATACCACGACCTGGTCCGACAATGCATATCCACGGCTTAGGTGCTCTACAATACCACCAGGGTGATGCTGGCGCATGAGGCCACCCTAACCTTTCTTATCATAGGCATTCGGTACAGGATCCCCATCTCGCAGCTCTGCGAGATCTATGGCTTCCACATTGGTACCAGCGCCTGTTCAGTCGCTGCATTCCCTGTCCTACCTCAATTATGGGGACTCATGAGGACAGGCCACTTCGACTCCGGCTCAGCCACTCAGACGGACGTCCGTCACCCAACCCTGCGTTACTTCCTGAAGGTCCTTGCCAACACCCTGTTGTGCAATATGGAGCCCAACAAGGTTAGGGTTCAGGAGCTTACATTGCTATTCCGTCAGGGAATTAGTGGGGCTCGATGCGAGGTCTTTCCTCCACCTATGAGCGATCAGCAGATGAACTTGTGGGCTATATTTGCTGAGCACCTGGCGACCCTGAAGGACAAACCCTTCAAGGGTTCTGGCACGAAGAGGGAGACGACAGGGAGCCTCTTGACACCCATCTTCAGCTTTCTTGGCATTAGCCTCGAGGGAGCTTTGGTGGAGAAAGGGTTGCGTTTCATGGATGAGGGTCACCTAATGAGGACCCAGTGGCTGAAGGAGCGACGTTTTGGGTACTTTATGGATGACGAGGGACCTAGGATGATAGAGCTTCTAGTGCAAGAGATGACAAACTTGTATGACGTTCTATAGCACCTCACATTCCACCCAGATGAGCGTCACCTCCATACAGAACCCATCAGAGTACGACATAGAGGAGGTCTCCGCCCAGCACACCCGGTCGCAGCAGCTGCAGCGGACAAGCCAGCACAGTCACCTCCACCTCTCCCAGCCTTCCTTTAAACTTTCTAAGCAAGTGTGATATAGTGGCAGGATGATCCACTTTGGTATCTCTAGTAATTTTAGCACCATTCTTAGAAGGTTGTTTGCAGAAATACTAGGGATACCAAAGTGGATCATCCTGCCACTATATCACACTTGCTTAGAAAGTTTAAAGGAACCAAAGCGGATTTCCAACACTAATCGTGACATTATTTGCTTGCTTTGCGATTTGGTATACACTAGATCGGATTCCTTCTACAAGTCTGGAAGGTAAAAGTTTGTATGTTTCTTATTCCTTCTCTCTCTCGTTCAGATTATAAAAGGAGTCAATTTGGTGGCTACAACCATTAAAACTTGATTCATATGATCCTAGAAAGATATAAAGGTCAAAAAGAAGGGAACAAGATCTGGTGGCAAAAACCATTAGGGATTGATTCATGGAAGACTATCCATATATCTCAGTCAATTAAAAAAATAAAATGATACCCTCAAAAGAAGCATTGTCTGAGAAGAAGTGAGAAGAGAGAGAGAGGAAAAAAATCAGAGAAGACAACCTGTGTGTTCAGATACTTGCAGGGGTAAGAGTCCATATGTCCTTTGAACGATACTCCCAAGGTAAAGCATGCACTTTATTTTATGCGAAGAAATGAAATCAGTAGATGGGCGAGCTAGACTAGTAATCGCTAAGTTGTTGGTAGAATGGATTTGGTTGCTATAATAGGATAGGGTATATAAAGTTTCTCTATGATTGACTTGGTAGGATGTAGCTTCAATAAAGTAAGGTGACAGTTATACTTAGACATTATGTGAGTCTTCGTTTTTCAAAACCTCTCACACAGACTTTGTTTGCTTGAGGACAAGCAAAATGTTAAGTCTGGGGGATTTGATATACCATGGACTTTACTTATTTTACCTATGATATATAGAGTACATTTAAAGTATTTTATATGCATTTGGTATTGTTTTGGAGTATTTACAGGTCTAGATACTTATTGGAAGCAATTGGATCTTTTGGACTATGTTGCAGCACTCAGGATTGCTCAGCGGAAACTCCAAGTCGGATCCAGATTTATGAATTGACCATCAATTGACGCCATACAGAGCGCGTCGATCGACGGTCAAGTCGACATCAAGATTGTTGAAGGCTTGAGAAATTACAAGTTTTTACCAAGAAGTTTCATTAATTGCAAGACAAGTCTCTGGCCAAAATTTAGACTATTTATTAGGGTTTTCTATCTTTATTTAAGGGAGAGCCTAGAAGACCTAAGAAAAAGCAGTCTTCTAAGTTACACTAGAGTTTTAGAGTTTAGAGTTGGAACACATTGCTACATCTATTGAGAAAGATATGATCATCATTACAAAGAAGATCTTGAACTTCTTATCTTTTTACTCAGTTTATTCTATGCAATTTATTCAGACTTTATTCATGTTCCTTATTGCTTTGTCTGATTAGTTCTCTATTTGATTTAGGGTTATTCAATAGCAGTAATGTATTGTTGACTTTATAAAATTGTTAGGGTAATCTTCTTGGTTATTTGTTTAAGTTGCTCTTAATGCTAAGTTGAACATGATCACCTCAATCTTAGAAATTAGGGTTCTATAGCGCAAGCGAGATCCTGTTTATAACCTGGAATCTATCTTAAACAATCTAAATAACTAGTAACAAATGAGAGCTAAATTAGAAGTTTAGAGAACCCATCAAACCACGAAACATGTACTGTTTAGAATGAGCATCGATCGACGCTCAACCGAGATGCGCGAGAGCGATCTCCTAAACCCTAAGGTTTGAATTCAGAACGATGCTTAATAAAACCATAGCAATCTATTAGTCTGCATTATCTAAACCAACCTGAGAATTTTCCCGAAGTTCAATCTCTTAATTTAATCCTCCCAAACCAAATCAATCTTGAAATCGCTTTTATTGTTATTTTTATAATTTATCAAGATTTAATTCGAAAAAAATAAGTCTATTGTGCAATCCTAGAGTCTCTGTGGAGTTGATCCATATGTACTACACTGAACCTCTTAATTGAGAGACTAGAGTGGGAATATAGGGTTAATTTCAAAGTGAAATAAAAATAAAAATAAACCCACATCATTAGTATAGAAACATAACATATAAGACACAACAATTCCTAAGGCTAAGAAAATCGGAAAACCATAAGACCTAATCAGCTGGATGCGTGTGTTGACTATAAATACTCACTATCCTAGAATCAACTCCACTCTGATACCACTTGTAAGACCCGATCCTGGCCCTTCGACCCAACTGGACCTTTAGGCTTACTTTCCAGAAACATTGCTCGTTTGATTTATTTTCGTCAGTTATTTACTAAGTCATATTCGGAAATATGATGTTCATAAATAATCGACCAGATAGTATAAAAGAATATGGAATGAATTACTCGCTGCTACCTAACTATATGTTATCCTATACATAGTTTAATACAAGTCTCATAAACAATAAGAAACTCGTCCCTAGCATCATCTAACCACACGCCACACAGCCTCTCACTGATAGAATCTTCATGGCTCCTTGGCTTGACCAGGATCAGCCACCGTTTCTGAAACCATAAACAATATAAGCATTAATCATAACCGAAGACAGAACGGTTAATTATATAATGCTTTGCTTGGTTCATAGAACTGCGATAACCTCAATCATTGTAATCATAGAAAAATACAGAACCTATCTTCCGTATCCTAAGTCGTTCGAACAACCATCCCATACAACATTATAATTGATAGACAGTCCAAATAATACAGTAGAACAAGACCAGAACCAAAATGTCCCCTTAGACCAATCCGCTCATCCGGATAGGGTATAGTTTCAATCGGCAACCCTTGAAGTCCGGCACATATGCCCCAAGACTTCCTTACCTGACCTGGCACCAAGCCTGGATCCATACAACCAAGTGAGACTCCAAAAACCATCCGGATTATGAGCAATTGACCGGACCTCGAGTCTCATTGTTTCGGTTAAACAAACCGTGTGTGTGTGTCTTCACTAAACAGTCATGGACTAACTCATGTGGATCAGATAGAACTGCATCCAATGATCCCGATAGAAATTAGACACCCCTTGGTCAATGGCACCCCTTGGACCATGGCACCCTTTGGCCGATAGCACCCTTTGGCCGATGACACCCTTTAGCTTATGGCACCCTTTGGCCGATGGCACCCTTTGGTCCTCATACCCCTTCATACTCGCAACCCTTGGTACCATGTACCTTTTGCCTACTAGTACTTTTTGGTAACTCACAACCCTTGGTCACCCCGTCACCTTTGGTGACTCCTTGCCTATGGGGAATCTTGCCTCTTGGCACTCGTACCCTTTGGGTCATTCCAACTGTTCAGCCTAACCGCTCCTTACCTTGGACGATCTGGACTGACCGCATAACCGACCGATGGTCTAGGTTTGCAGTTGGGATTTGTCCGCATTAAGCCTAGGGTCGCAACCCTTGGACCCAACCATCACACCCCTTCGTGTAAAAGCTGAAAGAGAAGAAGAAGAAAAATGAAATGAAATAGATAAAGAGAAACATATGTAACCACCGAACCGATCGGTCCTTAAACTCGGCCCATGGGGCCGTCCGTCTAAACCGATGGATCGCCGGTCCATCACATACCTTGGAACAAGTCTCTGGGTTTCACACATTTTTTTCTTTGTTAGATCTTCCCATTCCTGATCGGAATTTCCTTTCCCAAATGATAGAACTCACCGGAAAACAACCACCACAACCGGCGTTCTTTTGGCCGGAACTCTCTCTCTCTTTCTATCTCACGATATTTCTCTGAATTTTTACTCTGGAAACTGATGATAGGAGTCGACAGAAAGGGTCCCTATTTATAGAGAATAGTCGGCCAGGACTTTCCCCACGAACAGGTACAACTTGCTAGGCGAATGGGCATGACTTGGTCGATAGGTTGCACCTCTCGCCTATAGCTGTCCCTTCTCGGGTAGAGATCAAGCCTTAACAGAAACCCATACCTTCCAGGCTTAGCCCACGCCCTTAACCAAGGACCCACCGGACCCTAGCCACTATGGTCGGACCAACCGGCCCACCACCGGCCCGGACCCGAACCAACTGCCCAAGACCCGAACAATCCATCTGGTCCAGCTGAGTGAGCTGGTAGCTCAGCTGAATGAGCTGACTTAGGTCGGACTGAGCTTGGTCGAGCTACGTCTAGCTGATCGAGCTATCTGTTTACTCTCTCCAGCTACCGTAACACTCACCCAGCTCCTTTAACTCATTTCTCTACCTCTCGTTTGGTTAAGTCCTTAAATACTTAACCCTGGCTTGACCGAGGATTGCCTGCTCCTTGATCATAGTGATCTGCAGCTCATTTCCTCGAACCATGGTCATGCACATGATCCTATCTAGGATCGGGGGCGTTACATTGTTTCTCGCCGTTTCGAAAACAAAGTGATCAGTATGTGGCAGGGGCATCTATTTTTGGACATGCTTTTTTAAGATCAGTGAAATCAACGCAGACTCGCCACTTTCTGTTTTTATTTTTGACCACAACTGGATTGGTGGCCAGTCTAGATATTTAAATTATGTTATCAATCCGACATCCAGGAGTCTTTCGTTGTTAAATGCAGTGGTTCTTTCTGATCCTAAATTTTGTCTTTTTTGTTTAACTAGTTTGTAATTTGGATCGATGTTGAGCTCATGACATGTTATGTTAATGTCGACACGTGGCATGTCTTCTGAATCCTAGGCAAACGTGTGAATGTTCTCCTTCAAACAGGCTATGAGTTCTATCTTTAATGATTCCCAAAGGTTTGCGCCGATTTCAATGCAACGCTCAGAGAACTTTTTATGGAGACACACTGAAATCACAGCTTCGCAAGTTGGCTCGTTTTTTTCTTCTAAAGCCTCATCTTTTCGTAATTGCTAGAAGATTTTTATTTCATCCTGTTCTAGGGAGTTTTTTAGGGAAATCGATTCTGCTTTCTTTTTTTGGTGGGATTTGAGTTTTCGTCCTGGTATTCTTTGGTTTCAATTATACAGCGAAACAAATTCGTGATTCTGTCCGATTTCTCCAGATCGTTTCTATCCCAAAGGAAGTTTAGATTTTTAAGCATAGGTTGTTAGTCGATGGAACAGCTCACATGGATTTCATCCAGGGAGTGCCATGATTACATTTTATGACTCATGGCGGTCGGTGACCATAAATTTTGCGACTTTGTTATGCTCCTAGCTTTAGCCGTAAGGCTAATCAAGCCTAAGGTTGTAGTAGCTTCCCCTGAGACTACTACTATCGGGGTCGAACTTTTTGTTATTTTAGAAAGTTTGATTTACATTCTCTTGAGGGTGTTCTTGAAGATGATATCAGCCGAAATTCCCGTGTCGACTAATACTCTTGTGATGTTGAGGTTTTGTATTGTCAATTTATGACAACGAGATTGTTATGGGGTTTGGCATGATCGGCTGTTGCCCTATCCTCGAAAGAGATGAAGTCGTTATCTCTTTGGTATGTCATATTGTTTCTTAAGTGTTTGGTGACTTTGAGTTAGAGAATCCGACACCCCCCCCCCCTTCTAAACCCAAAATGTGGGAACCGAAATCTCTACACTATCGATTTTAATTAATGTAGGAAAGCAAAGATTGTTCACTTTCTTTGAGAATCCAAATTCCACATAAACATGAAAAAGAACAATACGAAAAATATAATGTTAAGTTGCACAGAGGCAGCTTATTGATTGAGATAAAGAAATATTTACAGATTTTCACCGAAATCGGTGCGCGGAAATCTGCTAACAATGAGGAATAAATGAACAAGCAGTAAAAATGTTTCTAGTGTTGAATTCGCTAGTCTAACCACCTAAGTCCTAAGTTCTTCTAAAGCTAAAAGAGATCACTTGATCCCTAATTTTTTGATCCCTCTCCCTATTGCTCAAGGTCTCGTATATATAGTCTCTCGGAGTAGGCCATGTTTCCTTATCCTCCCAAGATTCGAGTTTATCTTCACCTTATATCCTTCCTTATCTTATTGACTTCCATATTTATCATGGAAACTTTACGTTTACTAAGTTTTTCCATTTTTCTTTATCAAGTCAAGTAAACCCTCATTCTCATCCGGGCTGGTTCTCGTTTTAGATCATAAGTGGGCTTTTACGGGGTTTAGGCCATTTCGGATAGTTTTACGACTTATTTTGTTTATGACTTTCTCAGAGAAATCGTCGATTTGTCTGATTAAAGGTTTTTATGTTGCTGGTCGTATGAAATGATGAGAATAAATTTACTTCGTCGAAAAAATATGGTTTTAAGTTAACCCTCCTCGAAGCGACGTTTGACTTAAACTCTTACGAGAAAACAATGTCTTGCTTGTTTTCTTCGTTAAAAGTCAACGGAAAATTTGATTGCAACAAACCAAAAGACATTTTGATATAGCCTATTTATTACCAGTTTTAGGCCATGTTATAGGCTCTATTTAGGATCTATTATGTGTCTAGGCTATGTTTTAAAGTCTTTATAGGTCCAGGTACGTTTTGGAGATATATGGAGATACTTGGAGCTTTTGGAGGATTTAGAGGAGAATAATATGTAGCTTATCATTGAGAGAGTCAAAGTACAAGCTGCCGTCGATCGACGACACTATCTTGACGTCGACCGATGTTACAAGACCAATATCGGTCGATGCTGAACCCTTGCCATCGATGGATGACCAATTCGCAGACAGACGATTTCAAGCCCAAGTTAGACACAAGATTACAAGATTACCCCTGGACGAGTTTTGACCTAGATTTTAGGGTTTTATATTTATACTTTATGTATGACACCAGTAACATGGAGAGAGGCACGGTGCCAGGTTCTAGAGTTTTTAGTATTCTATTATGGGAGAAGATTCATAACTACTTAGGGAGATTTGGATTAGAACCCCAGTATTTTATCTATGCATTATATTCAGATTATTGTTCTTACTTTGATTATGTATGGGTAGTTATCAACAAGGTTTAGGGTTTGAATGATAGCAATCATGGATTAACCCAAAACTAGGATTTCTAGGTTACGTTAATATCCATCAACTGAGTTATGCTTAATGCTTGCATTCTATAGTAGCTAACTAGGATCTCGAAAGTACGATATTGACGGCTACGAGAGTAGGTTCTGTGTCAGAATAGACTCCATTGAACTAGGTAGTTAGGTGAATGCAAGAGCTGGTCTAACTAGCTTAGTGAACATATCAAATCTCGTTCACACTTCCTTTTAATTTCACAGTCGATCGACATTATGCCTTAGCCGTCGATCGATGGTCTTTCCTTTTGCTCGCGTACGAGAGTTGGAGTTAAAAGGGTCAGAATAGTAAATATTTGAGTTATAGAATATTTACATATCCGTGGTTCTTATTCCCTATAATTCATAGAGGTTAAAACCTTAGATCTAGCATATTTACATTTGCATCTAGTTAGTTTAGTAGATTTCCATATTTACATTATTAGCATATTTCCATATTTACATTGTTAGCATATTTCCATATTGCATCTACACCTTCCAATACAGAATATTTCCTTAGACTGGTTACTTGTTACCAATATATATAATTACCTAGCTTAACCATTAGAAATAACAAATCTATTGTGTGCCATTATTCTCTGTGGATTCGATCCCTAAGTACTACACCTGATTTCTCTTGCCAAGAGTATTGTTTTGTGTGTTAGGATTAAGGGTTAATTTGATAGTTATTTTTTTTAGAATATTTATACCCTGCTAGAACAATAAACACCACCATGTCAAATTTGGCTCTATTGTCGGGGAACATTGATCGCCATTAGATTTAATTTCTAGGATTTAGTCTAGGTTTATTTTACTTTCAAGTTACTGATTTTTCTTTTCCTTTGTCTTTCAGGTGCATGCAAAAGAGTACCATGAGCAATAAAGGACAAGAATTACTATTCTCAGACCCACAGAAACACGAACGTAAAATTCGCAAAGAAAGACGACAACCATCGATCGATGGCATACACTCAGCATAGACTGACACTTCTTTACGAACAGTATCGACCGGCATCAGAACTCTAGCATCGATCGATAGCATCTCACCCGCATCTATCGACGACAGCAGAGGAGTACATATGGTTGCGCCTATAATAGTTGTTCAAAATGAGAATGGAAACTTGCATGACCTCAACGGTCACCTTCGTATTGCAGCAGATCAAAAGATAGACGATCAGGGGCTGTAATCTCAAATACAGAAGCAGAAGCAGATGCTGCGGTAGCTAAAGCCCAAGCTGCTAGAGGCATGGAGATTCCAAGGCCAACCAGAAGACCATGGGTCGGATTTATGTTTGACAAAATACTGGAGGGACAGCAGAAGATGACTGTGGACTTCAATGAGAAGTTAGATTTCTTGTACCTCCACTTAAATACCTATGTAGGGGAGCTGGAAATTCAAGTGACTCAGACGAGTGAAGTCCTTAAGAAATACGAGGCTATGGTTAGAGAGAAGGAAGAATCTGGACGTAATCATCACGTCAATGCTGTGATTGATGCTGATTTTTTGGTAGAAGTCAAGAGATAAAAGCCTCAAGAAAAAGAGTTTCATATAGGAAATCCGAGTTCAATAGGCAGTTCGTACAGGCATCAATCGACACAAGATACTGAAAATTGATCGACGGTTCCTGTTGACTTGACAGAATCGGGAAAATCTTCGCGCGTCGCTCGATGAAGAGTTCGTACAATCAATCGATTGTACCCATTGTACACAATGAAAAAACGAGTTCATCAACCAAAGGTCACAAATATGACAACTCCAGAGCAGAAGATGGATGCATCAGAGCCTATGATGGTTGATAAGGCTACCGAGAGTCATCCTAGAAAATAGCCAAGCATCATTCTGAAGAAAAAAAATGATCCTGGGAATTTGTGGTGCCATGTCTGATCAAAAGCCACGAGTTTCCCAATGCCCTTTGTGACACTGGATCATCAGTGAGCATAACACCCAGAGCTAAGGCAGAGAAGATGAACCTGAGTGTGGAGCTTTCCGGTGATTCTTTCATTTTTGTGGATTGGTCTAGGGTAGATTCAGGGGGAATTTCAGAGATGTCCCACTACAAATTCACGACGTTTTAGTCCCGATAGACTTCCATGTGATGAACATATAGATCAACTGGAACTATTTTTTGTTACTTGGAAGAGATTTCTTGGCCACCATCGAAGCTATCTGTGACATGAAGACAAACAGGTTGTGCCTTTCCGTGATTGATCACAATGAGTGTTATGAAATTTATAAGAATAAACATACCCTCAAAAAATCGTGCAATGTTGCACAGCATGTGGCCACATGTTTCTACGATTATGAGTTCGGTGAGGAATCAAAAGAAGGAGCATCGATCGACACCCAACCCAACCCATCGATCGACGACCCTACAATTCAACAATCAATCGACACCCACAATGTCGCATCGATCGACACTCAAACATCCGAACAAGTCAACACCTACCATGGCGATTTCAGTTACAACACAACCTACTAGAGTACGACGAAGACTACAAAGACGAAGAATCAATTGAGTATCGAGGGATTGTTATGGAAGAGGCTGGAGTTTTTCTTGTTTCCCATGAACTTGGGAAATCGACATCGATCAAGGGCAACCATACGCCATCGATCGATACTGAGAATGAAGCACAAATCAGATGAGATTCATCTGCAGAACGCAAAAGGGAATATGGTTATCTACAACCAGATGACTTCGGTATTGTGCGAGATCTAGATGGCCATGCAAGAGCTATGGATGGCAGAATTCTACATGTCACAAAGGAAGATGTGGCAGATATACTTGCAATGGCTAATGAAGCTGGAAACCTTTTTGTCCACTAGTCTGATTATCAAGCATCGATCGACGGTCCACATACACCATCGATAGACACCAATCCGGCATACGAAGGATACGGTGGAGCTTACGAAAAATATGATGCAGATTACAGAGAGGAAGAACTTATTGAGTCTCGCAGCCTGGCACTGGAAGAAGCTGGCTGGGTAATGAACGCGAGAGTGGGCAATCAAGCATCAATCATCGGCATATCTTGGCCATCAAACGACATCAAACGAAAACCAGAATAATTACTTGGAGCAGAAGATACAAAAGATGGTTATCTCAGACCAAATGAGTTTGGAATTTTCAGAGATACAGAAGGACATGCACGAGATCTTTACGGGAGAATTCAAAATCTACCTAAGAAGGATGTAGCAGACTCCCTTCTTATGGCTAATGGATCAGAACATTTATTCGGACAGCAGCAACAGCCATCGATCGTTGCTCAGGTACTTGGAATCTATCAACATCAAGGAGCAGAAGCACAAGCCTATCCAATATCAAACATCGATCGACAACAAGAAGCATTCATCGATTGATACCACCATTCCAGGACTCCACGAGTTCTGTACATCTAACCCCTTTACTTCAAATACTCCAGGACCGATCGGTTGGATAAATCCCCTACTGATAGACGGTCGCCTAGAGTATGGAAAGAGAGTCTTTGATGCTAATGGCAGAAAAAATTTCTTTTGGGAAAAGAAAGATGAGTATGGCATCTACAGAGATGAGAATGGTAATGCACGCTGACACTTGGTGTTTTATGTTCTTAAAGGGTATAAATATCAAATAAAAATAACTGTCAAATCAATCCTTAATCCTAACATGCAAAATAATACTCTTGCCAAGAGAGCTCAAGTGTAGTACTTAGCGATCGAATCCACAGAGAACAATGGCACAAAATAAATTTCTTATTTCTAAAGACTAAGCTAGGTAATTATATATATTTGTAAAAAGTAATCAGGTCAAAGAAATATTCCATATTAGAAGGTATATATGGAAATATGATGATAGATTAACTAGATGCAAATGTAAATATGCTAATTCTAGGGTTTCAAGCATAATGAATTATATGGAATAGGAGGTACTGATATTTAAACAATCTAGAACTCAAATATTAACTATTCTGGCCCTTTTAAGTCCAACTCTCGTATGCGAGCAAAAGGAAATACCATCAATCGACGGCTAAGGCCTGGTGTCGATCGACGGCTAAGGCATGGTGTCGATCGACGGTGAAATCAGAAGGAAGTGTGAACGAGATTTGATATGTTCACCAAGCAAATTTGACCAGCTCTCGCATGCGCCTAACAACCTAGTTCAATGGAGTTTATTCTGGCACAAAACCTAGTCTCGTAGTCGTCCATGTCCTACTTTCGAGATCCTAGTTAACTACTCTAGAATGCAAGATTAAGCACAACCCAATTGGTGGATATTAAATTAACCTAGCAATCCTACTTTTGGGCTAATCCATGATTGATATCATTAAACCCTAAATCTAGTTGATAACTACTTAGACAAAATTAAAGTAAGAATAATAATTTGAATATAATGCATAGATAAAATATTGGGGCTCCAATACAAATTTCCCTAAGGAGTTATGAATCTTCTCCCAATCCTAAAACTATGATGGGCTGGTGCACACACACACTTTGCCACAAACCTAGGCACCCAGCACCCACTCTCCTCTCTCTGGTGAAATACATAAAGTATAAACATAAAACCCTAAATTTTAGGCTGGTGCACACACACACTTTGCCACAAACCTAGGCAACCAACACCCACTCTCCTCTCTTTGGTGCAATACATAAAGTATAAATATAAAACCCTAAAGTCTAGGTCAAAACTCGTCCAGGGGTAATCTTGTAATCTTGTGTCTTGTCTCTAACTTGGGCTTGAAAATCGGCTGTCTACGAATTGGACATCGATCGATGGCAAATGTTCAACATTGATCGATCTTGGTCATGTAGCATTGTTCGATGCCAACGTTATTCTCCTCTAAATGCTTCAAAAGCTCCAAGTATCTCCATATATCTCCAAAACGCACATGGACCTGTAAAGACCTTAAAACATAGCCTAGACACACATAACAGACCCTAAATAGAGCCTATAACATGGTCTAAAACTGGTAATAAATAGGCTATATTAACTCCCCCAGACTTAACCTTTTGCTTGTCCTCAAGCAAACAAGCTTGTGAAAGAGGTTTTGAAATGCGAAGACTCACATAAAGCCTAAGTATAACTGTCACCTTAGTTATTGCAACCATAGAGAAACTTTATATATCCTATCCTAGTATAGCAACCAAATCCATTCTACCAGCAACTTAGCAAATACTAGTCTGACTCGCCCCTCTACTGATTTCATTTCTTTGCATAAAATAAAAGTGCAGGCTTTACCTTGGGAGTATCGATCAAGGGATATATAGACTCTTACCTCTGCAAGTATCTGAACACAAAGGTAGCCTTCTCTGGTTCCTTTCCTCTCTCTCTTCTCACTTCTTCTTAGTCAATGTCTCCCTTGTTTTGAGGGTATCATTTTATTTTATTTTTAGTTGACTAAGACATTTGGATAGGCTTCCATGAATCAAGCCCTAATGGTTTTTTCCACAAGATCATGTTAACTTCTTTTTGACCTTTATCTCTTTCTAGGATCATATGAATCAAGATTTGATGGTTGTATCCCCCAAATCCTGTTCAAATCCTTTTTTAATCTGAGGGCGAGAGAGAGGGGAATCAGAAGCACACAAACTTTTACCTTGCAGACTTGCAGAAGAAATCCGATCCAATGTATACCAAATCCCAAAGCAAGCAAATAATGTCAGGGTTAGTGTTGGAAATCAGCTTCGGTTCCTTCAAACTTTCTAAGAAAGTGTGATATAGAAGTACGATGATCCACTTTGGTATCTCTAGTAATCTCTGCAAACAACCTTCTGAGAAGATGCTTATAGCATGGTTAGTCAATAAAAAATATTGATCATAGTCCTCTTGTAGACTCAATAAAACATTTTGAAAAACATATATATAAATAAAACTCAAAAACAATTAAATCTTGAACCTCCCCCAGACGTAAATTACGATGTCCCCAGTCTAATCCACCCCGGATTGGTTAGAAAAGTTAAATCATAAGTTAATAGCTTAAGTATAAAATTTGATATGTCTCTCTGTAAGAGAGATCGATGGTCGATTAATGGTGTTGATCGATGCTGAAACTGTAAGTTTCTACTTCTTTTTGCTAATGGTGACCGTTGGTCGACACAGTTAAATGGCTATCGATCGATGCAATGGTTACTCCATCGATCGACAGTGATCAAGTATCGGTCAATGCTCTATGTAAACTATCTTCCTCTCTTTTTTTATAATCTGAAAACCTGCAATTATAAAATAAAATTCAAATTAGAGTAATATAATCAAAACTAATTAAAACTTACTAAATAATGGGTTGCCTCTCACTCAGCGCTTGGTTATAGTCTTAAGCTCGATGTTGTTAACGTTCTGCCTAGAGAGGAGGTTGATCAACACTTGGAAAACAAGTGTCTATATCTTCTTTGCTTTTCTGAAACCATGTACCAATGAAGTTTATAACTACCTCATCTCCTCTGGTTTTCTCGTTCTTTATGATCTCCTTAGTACCCTCCAGTGAATGCATTCTTCTTTGCAGATTCTCAATACTGCGCTGGACCATTCTAAGTCCGGCAGCTGTATATCTCCTCCAATTTCTGAGAAATATCTTCCTTCATCAGGCTCTGAGAAAAAACAATTTCATCTAACCTATCTTCTAAGTGGTGTTCTGCTGTGGACTTTTGTCTGTCGAACTCAGTATCAATCAATGGCAAGGTGTTGTTGTCGATCGATGTCACTCTATACGGTCTACTCGCATGCTGTCTCTGAACAGTACCCATCTCTTGCTTCATCTCATCCATGCGTGTAGTTAAACTGGTGAGGCATTTATCTATAGGATAGTAGTGATCATCAAGCCTCATGTAGAAATCATCCAGTGATATCTCTTGAGCTTTGTAGATCTCATGCACAATATCATCACACTCTGCTCTGCTGTAAGTCTCTTGCTTCTTTGTAGGCATAGCGATCTTTGCTTCATGTTCTCTGGCTCCTGTAATAGTGGTACTGATCAATGCGTTCTTCTTGTTGTCGATCGATGGTTTAGTTTGAATTGGCTCGTGCTTCTGCTCCTCGTTGTTGATCGATGCTGGTACATGTGCGTCGATCGATGGCTGTTGCTGTTGTCCAAATAAATTTCCTGATCGTTCAGCCATAATAAGGGCATCTGCTACATCTTTCTTAGGTAGAGTTAGAATTCTCCCATAAGACCTCGTGCACGTCCTTCTATATCTCTGAAATTCGAAACTCATGGAGTCTGAGATAACCACCTTCTGTATCTTCTGTTCCAAGTGAATGTGCTGGGTTCGTTTGATGTCGTTTGATGGCCAAGATAGGCCGATTATTGATGCTGGATTGCCTACTCTCGCGTTCTTTACCCAGCCAGCTTCTTCCAGTGCCAAGTCGCGAGACTCCATCAGTTCTTCCTCTATGTAATCTGAATCATATTCTTCGTAAGCTTCACCGTATCCTTGGCATGCCCAATTGGTGTCAATCGATGGTATATAGTTACCATCAATCGATGCTCAATAATCAGACTGGTGCCCAAAAAGGTTTCCAGCTCCATTGGTCATTGCAAGTATATCTGCAACATCTTCCTTCGTGACGTTTAGAATTCTGCCATCCATAGCTCTTGCGTGACCATCTGGATCTCTCATAATACCGAACTCATCTGGTTGTAAATCAGCTTCTCTGCCACGTTCTTCTGCTGAATCACGTTTAGTTACTGCTTCATTCTCAGTATCGATTGATAGCGTATGGTCGCCGTCGATCGATTGTCGATTTCCCCGGTATATGAGAAACATGAAAAACTCCATGCTCTTCCATAGCAAGCCTTTGGTACTCGATCATCTCTTCTTCTCTGTAGTTTTCATCGTACTCGAGGTTGGTTGGGTTGTAATTGTAATCAGCATGGTGGGTGTAGATCGGTTCTGGGTTATGGGTGTCGATCGATTGTTGGTTTGCAGGACTTTCGATCGATTATATGGGTTGGGTGTCGATCGATGTTCCATCTACCGATTCCGCACTGCACTCGTAATCGCAGAAGCATGTGGCCACAAGCTCTGCATCATTACACAATTTCGTGAGGGAAGGTTTATTCTTATAAATTTCATAATAAATATTATGATCAATCAAAGTAAAGGCAAACCTGTTTGTCTTCATGTCACAGATAGCTCCTACGGTGGCCATGAAAGCTCTTCGAAGTAACAAGGAAGAGTTCCAATTGATCTGGATGTCCATCACATGGAAGTCTATCGGGACTAAGACGTCCTGAATTCGTAGTGGGACATCTCTACATATACCTCCTGAGTCTACTCTAGAGCAATCCACAAAGACGAAATAATCACTGGAAGTCTCTACTCTGAGGTTTAATTTCTCTGCTATAGCTCTAGGCATGATGCTCACTAACGATCCGATGTCGCATAAGGCATTGGGAAATTCATGGTTTTGATCAGACATGGCACCACAACTTCCCAGGATCACTTTTCTTCTTTAGAATGATCCTTGGTAGCTTTATCGACTATCATAGGTCCTGATGTATCCCTCTTCAGCTCTGGAGTTGTCGTATTTGTGACCTTTGGTCGATCAACTCGTTTTGTCACTGGGTACAATCGATAGATTGTGCGGTCTATGAATCGAACGACGGGTGAAGCTATTCCCCCTCCCATCAAGTTAACAGGAACCATCGATCTATTCATAGTAACTTGTTTCGATCAATGCTTGTGTGGCTGCCTAACGAACTCGAACTTGCTATGTGTAATATTTCCTTTTGTGGCTTCTCTTTCTTGAATTCTACCAAAAAATCATCATCAATCACATCATTGCCGTGATATTTTCACCCAGATTCTTCCCCCTCTTTGACCATAACTTCGTATCTCGTAAGGGTTTCACTCTCATGCGTCACCTGATTTTCCAAATTTTCCACACGGATGTCGAGATCTTCGATTTTTGTGTTTAGGTGGAGGTACAGGAAATCTAACTTGTCATTGAAATCCACAATCATCTTCTGCTGTCCCCTCAATACCTTGTCAAACATAAATTCGATCCATGGTCTTCTGATTGGCCTTGAAATTTCTATACTTCTGGCAGCCTGGGCATTAGCTTCAGGTTGAGCTATTGCAGCGTCTGCTTCTGCTTCTGCTTCTGTATCAGGGATTATAGTCCCCTGATTGTCTATCCTTTGACCTGCTGCATTACGCAGATGACCGTTGAGGTCATGCAAGTCTCCATTCTCATTCTGAACCACTATTATAGGCGCAACCATCTGAACTTGTCTGTTGTCGTCGATCGATGCAGATGAGGTGCTGTCGATCGATGCTATATGATCAATTTCGGTCGATGCTAGAGTTCTGATGTCGGTCGATGCTGTCCGTAAAGAAGTGTCGATCGATGCTGAGTAGATGTTGTTGATCGATGCTTGTCGTCTTTCTTTGCGGATCGTACGTTCGAGTTGTTGTGGGTATGAGAACAGTAAGTCTTGTCCTTTGTTTCTCCTGGTACTCTTTTGCATGCACCTGAAAAACAAAGAAAAAGAAAAATCAGTAACTTGAAAGTAGGAAACCTAGACTAAATCCTAGAAAATAAATCTAATGGCGTTCAATGTTCCCCGGCAACGGCGCCAAATTTGACACTTGGTGTTTTATGTTCTAACATGGTATAAATACCCTAAACAAATAACTTTCAAATTAACCCTTAATCCTAACACACAAAATAATACTCTTACCAAGAGAGATCAGTTATAGTACTTAGGGATCAAATCCACAAAGAAAAATGGCACATAATAGATTTCTTATTCTAAAGACTAAGCTAGGTAATTATATATATTGGTAACAAGTAATCAGGTCAAGGTAATATTCCTTATTAGAAGGTATAGATGCAATATGGAAATATGCTAATAATCAAAATATGGAAATATGATGATAGATTAACTAGATGCAAATGTAAATATGCTAGATCTAGAGTTTCAAGCTTAATGAATTATAGGGAATAGAAGGCACATATGTAAATATTCTAGAACTCAAATATTAACTATTCTAACCCTTTTTGCTCCAACTCTCCTATGCGAGTAAAAGGAAAGACCATCGATCGACGGCTAAGGCCTGGTGTCGATCGACGGTGAAATCAGAAGGAAGTGTGAACGAGATTTGATATGTTCACCAAGCAAATTAGACCAGTTCTCGCATGTGCCTAACAACCTATTCAATGAAGTCTGTTATGGGACAAAACCTAATCTCATAGTCGTCCATGTCCTACTTTCGAGATCCTAGTTAGCTACTCTAAAATGTAAGCATTAAGCACAACTCAATTGATGGATATTAACTTAACCTAGCAATCCTAATTTTGAGCTAATTCATGATTGCTATCATTCAACCCTAAACCTAGTTGATAACTACTCCGACATAATTAAAGTAAGAATAATAATCTGAATATAATGCATAGATAGAATATTGGGGCTCCAATACAAATTTCTCTAAGGAGTTATGAATCTTCTCCCAATCCTAAAACTATGATGGGCTGATGCACACACACACTTTGCCACAAACCTAGGCACCCAGCACCCACTCTCCCCTCTCTGGTGAAATACATAAAGTATAAACATAAAACCCTAAATTTTAGGTCAAAAAACGTTCAGGGATAATCTTGTAATCTTGTATCTTGTCTCTAACTTGGGCTTGATAATCGGCTGTCTGCGAATAGGACACCGATCGATGACAAATGTGCAACATCGATCGATCTTGGTCATGTAGCATCAGTCGATGCAAATGTTGTGTCGTCAATCGATGGTAGTCTTGTACTTTGACTCTCACAACGATCAGCTACGGATTATTCTCCTCTAAATTCTCCAAAAGCTCCAAGTATCTCCATATATCTCCAAAACTTACATGGACCTTTAAAGACCTTAAAACATAGCCTGACAAACATCACAGACCCTAAATAGAGCCTATAACATGGTCTAAAACTGGTAATAAATAGGCTATATCACACGTGCTATAGACAGAAAAATTGTGAATGTGCAAGAAGAAGATATCAGGGCAGTTCTAGAGAGAGCTACTATGTTTGAGTACAGCTGCATATGTTTACCTGAATATGCAGCAAAGATCACTATGTCCAGGAAGAAGCAAGAAACATACAGCAGAGCAAATATTAAAGATCTTGTGATTGAGATCTACAACGCTCAAGAGATGTCATTAGAAGATTTCTACAGGAGGCTTGATGTTGTCTACTATCTTATAGACAAGTGCCTGACCGGTTTGACTACACGCATGAATGAGATGCAGAAGGAATTGGATATTGTTCAAAGACATCATGCGAGTGGAACATATAAAGTGACATCGATCGACGACAACATTACGCCATCGATCGATACAGATTTCGACAGACAGAAGTACGCAGCATAAAACAATTAGAAGACATGATCAATGAGATTCCCTTTTCTCAGAGCCTGATGAAGGAAGATATTTCTCAGAAATTGGAGGATATATCAGAAACTACAGATGCCTGACTTAGAACGCTACAGCGCAATATTGAGAATCTACAAAGAATAATGCATTCGGTGGAGGTTACTAAGGAGATCATAAAGAATGAGAAAGACAGAGGAGATGAAGCAATGAGAAGCTTCGTTGGTACATGATTTCAGAAGATAAAAAAAGATGTACACACTTGTTTTCCAAGTGTTGATACACGTCCATTCTAGTCAGAAAGTTCAAAACGTCGAGCTTAAGACTATAACCAAGCACTGAGTGGGTGGCAACCCACTGTTTAGTAAGTATTTACTTAGTTTGTACTTATACTACTATTTATTACGAGTTTTATTTTATTTCTACAGACTATTTATGCTACCATCGATCGACATCATAGAGGCAACATCGGTTGACACTGGATAGCAACCATCGATCGACCACACCCGCCTACCATCGATCGACACTCTCTTACATATAGGGTATCGAGTTCTATATTTAAGCTATTTACTTACGATTTGATTTTTCCTAACCAATTCGGGGCGGATTACAGTCGGGACAGTGTAATTTAAGTCTGGGGGAGGTTCGCTAATGCTATTTGATTTGTTTTTGAGTTTTATTTACAATATATATATATATATATATATATATATATATATATATAAGTTTTTCAAAAAGTTTTTATTGAGTCAAGAAGAGGAGTATGATCAAAATTAATTATCGACTAACCACACTTTAGCACAATTTTACAAGGTTGTTTGCAAAGATTACTAGCGATACCAAAGTGGATCAGCCTGCCATTATATCACACTTACTTAGAAAGTTTAAAGGAACCAAAGCTGATTTCCAACACTAATCCTGACATTATTTGCTTGCTTTGGGATTTGGTATACACTGGATCGGATTCCTTCTGCAAGTCTGGAAGGTAAAAGTCTATGTGCTTATGATTCCCCTCTATGTCCCCTTTTAGATTAATAAAAGAAGTTTAATAGGATTTTGTGGTTACAACCATTAAAGCTTGATTCATATGATCCTAGAAAGAGACAAATGTCAAGAATAAGTGAAATTGATCTGGTGGCAAAAACCACTAGGGCTTGATTCATGGAAGTCTATCCAAATATCTCAGTCAATTAAGAAAATATAATGAAACCCTCAAAAGAAGGGAGACATTGACTGAGAAGAAGTGAGAAGAGAGAGGGGAAAGGAACCAGAGAACACTACCTATGTGTTCAGATGTAGAGGTAAGAGTCCATATATCATTTGATCGATACTCCCAAGGTAAACCATGCAGTTTAATTTTATGCAAAGAAATGAAATCAGTAGAGGGGCGAGTCAGACTAGTATTCGCTATGTTGTTGGTAGAATGGATTTGGTTGCTATACTAAGATAGGGTATATAAAGTTCTATGTGATTGACTTGATAGGATGTGGTTGCAATAAAGTAAGGTGACAATTATACTTAGATATTATGTGAGTCTTCGCTTTTCAAAACCTCTTTCGCAGGCTTGTTTGCTTGACGACAAACAAAATGTTAAGTTTGGGGGAGTTTATATAGCCTATTTATTACCAGTTTTACACCATGTTATAGGCTCTATTTAGTGTTTATTATATGTGTCTAAGCTATGTTTTAAGGTCTTTACAGGTCCATGTACGTTTTGGAGATATATGGAGATACTTGGAGCTTTTGGAGCATTTACAGGATAATTATCCGTAGCTGATCATTGAGAGAGTCGAAGTACAAGACTGCTGTCGATCGACGAGACTATCTTGACGTCGACCGATGTTACATGACCAAGATCAATCGATGCTGAACACTTGCCATCGATGGATGAAAAATTCGCAGACAACCGATTTCAAGCCCAAGTAAGAGACAAGAAAAAATATTACAAGATTACACCTTGACGAGTATTGACCTAGATTTAGGGTTTTATATTTATAATTTATGTATGACACCAGTAACAGGGAGAGTGACACACGGTGCTAGGTTCTAGAGTTTTTAGTATTCTACTAGGGGAGAAGATTCATAACTCTTTAAAGAGATTTGGATTGAAAACCAACATTTTTTCTATGCATTATAATCAGATTATTATTCTTACTTTGATTATGTCTGAGTAGTTATCAACTAGATTTAGGGTTGAATGATAGCAGTCATGGATTAGCCCAAAAGTAGGATTGCTAGGTTAAGTTAATACCAATCAGTTGAGTTGTGCTTGGTGCTTGCATTCTAGAGTAGCTAACTAGGATCTCCAAAGTAGGACATGGACGACTACAAGAGTAGGTTATGTGCCATAATAGACTCCATTGAACTATGTTGTTAGGCGCATGCAAGAGCTGGTCTAACTAACTTGGTGAACATATCAAATCTTGTTCACACTTCCTTCTGATTTCACCGTTGATCGACACCAGGCCTTAGCCGTCGATCGATGGTCTTTCCTTTTGCTCGCATACGAGAGTTGGAATTAAAAGGGTCAGAATAGTTCATATTTGAGTTCTAGAATATTTAGATATCCGTTCTTCTAATTCCCTATAATTCATAGAGCTTGAAACCCTAGATCTAGCATATTTATATTTGCATCTAGTTATTTTAGTAGCATATTTCCATATTTACATTATTAGAATATTTCCATATTTACATTCTTAGCATATTTCCATATTGCATCTACATCTTCAAATAAGGAATACTTTCTTAGACTGGTTACTTGTTACCAATATATATAATCACCTAGTTTAACCTTTAGAAAGAAACAAATCTATTGTGTGCCATTGTTCTCTGTGGATTTTATCCTTAAGTACTACACCTAATATCTCTTGGCAAGAGTATTGTTTTGTGTGTTAGGACTAAGGGTAAATTTGATAGTTAATTGTTAAGGATATTTATACCCTGCTAGAACAATAAACACCACCATATCATATTTCAAACTAAATTCAATCGAGAACATGATGAGTAGACGACATGGCAGCGAGGAGGCTTCATGGGCGATGAGGAATGAGGAGATGGCTTGACAGGCGATGACTAACTCGGAAAGAGGAGAGAGAGTCTTGAAGGGCGATGAGAAATGGACAAAGAGAGACTCATGGGCGTGAGGATTTTCCTCCTCTCTCCCTTGTCATTTTTCCCTCTGATGATGATCTAATATGATTATGTAGCTTCTGAAATAGTTCTATGAATTTTTCCCATATATTACCCCTTGACGAGTTTTGACCTAGATTTAGGGTTTTATATTTATACTTTATGTATGACACCAGTAACAGGGAGAGGGACACACGGTGCTAGGTTCTAGAGTTTTTAGTATTATATTAGGGGAGAAGATTCATAACTCCTTAAGGAGATTTGGATTGAAACCCAACATTTTATCTATGCATTATAATCAGATTATTATTCTTACTTTGATTATGTCTGAGTAGTTATCAACTAGATTTAGGGTTGAACGATAGCAATCATGGATTAGCCCAAAAGTAGGATTGCTTGGTTAAGTTAATACCCATCAGTTGAGTTGTGCTTGGTGCTTGCATTCTAGAGTAGCTAACTAGGATCTCCAAAGTAGGACATGGGCGACTACAAGAGTAGGTTATGTGCCATAATAGACTCCATTGAACTATGTTGTTAGGCGCATGCAAGAGCTGGTCTAACTAGCTTGGTTAACATATCAAATCTTGTTAACACTTCCTTCTGATTTCACAGTCGATCGACACCAGGCCTTAGCCGTCGCTCGATGGTCTTTCCTTTTGCTCGCATATGAGAGTTGGAATTAAAAGGGTCAGAATAGTTAATATTTGAGTTCTAGAATATTTAGATATTCATTCTTCTAATTCCCTATAATTCATAGAGCTTGAAACCATAGATCTAGCATATTTATATTTGCATCTAGTTAGCTTAGTAGCATATTTCCATATTTACATTATTAGCATATTTCCATATTTAAATTCTTAGCATATTTCCATATTGCATCTACATCTTCCAATAAGGAATACTTTCTTAGACTGGTTACTTGTTACCAATATATATAATCACCTAGTTTAACCTTTAGAAAGAAACAAATCTATTGTGTGCCATTGTTCTCTGTGGATTTTATCCTTAAGTACTACACCTAATATCTCTTGGCAAGAGTATTGTTTTGTGTGTTAGGATTAAGGGTAAATTTGATAGTTAATTGTTAAGGATATTTATACTGCTAGAACAATAAACACCACCATGTCATATTTCAAACTAAATTCAATCGAGAACATGATGAGTAGAGGACATGGCAGCGAGGAGGCTTCATGGGCGATGATGAATGAGGAGATGGCTCGACAGGCGATGACAAACTCAGATAGAGGAGAGAGAGTCTTGAAGGGCGATGAGAAATGGACAGAGAGAGACTCATGGGCGCGAGGATTTACCTCCTCTCTCCCTTGTCATTTTTCCCTCTAATGATGATCTAATATGATTATGTAGCTTCTGAAATAGTTCTATGAATTTTTCCCATAGAAAATTTACCGAAGTTTGTTTTAAGGAAACTTGTTCTGTAATACATGTCGTTTAGTGTGAATCTTTATGAACGGATTTTACCGTTAACTCTTGTCCGGAAATGCACACTTTGTTTCCTTTTCGGGAGGAGTTATTGTAGCTTCTCTGATCTTAGATAGGCTTGTTGGGATGGACTATGGGACGAGGGAAAGAACAAGCCGGTCATAAGACACAAAGGCAAGCATTCCATGGTCTGATTAAAGGGTTAAGTCCAAGTTATGATCGGGACTTAGTCAAGAAAAAAAAGGAAAAATAAAAAAACGAGCTGGAACGAGCTAAGGAAAGAGTGTAGATGAGCTGGAATAAGCTTGGGAGAGCTTGGCTGAGCTTGGGAAAGCTGGACGGGGCTTGGGGCAAGCTGGACCGAGCTCAGGCTGAGTTCAGTAAAGCTAAGTCAGCTCGACCAGCTAGTAGACCCAGCTCAATCAGCTGAACCAACTGTCGGGAAGCTCAACTCAGCTCGGTGGAGTGTTCGACGGTTGAGCCAGCTGGTTGGGTCGGGACGGTTATCAGACTGAAGGTCGGATCAGGTGCGGATCCTAACTGGTCCAGCAGAGCTAAGGCATGTGGGGCAAACGTGTTAGGCGGTTTTGGGACGAAAAGGCGCACATGAATAACCACCCACACGGTTTCCAAAACGCACATTTTCGCCCAAGGCAGTTTGTGGATGGTTTTTGGCCGAGTTTTCTTTATATTTCGGACCTGGGAATCAGTTTTCGACTGAGAATTTCCTAAGAAAACTCATGAAAATATCAGAACCAAAAAGGCAATTGAAGGAGAAGAACTAAGGCGAATTGGGAGAAAGACTTGATCGGAATCAAGCCAAGAAGGCAATCCGACTGCATCGTCTTGAAGAACGATCCAAAATGAGTCCGAAGGACAAAGAACCCTGTACTGGGACTGGGACTGGGGACTCTAGAACGCACTTCCAAGGTGAGTGGATAGACCGGATAAACCATCTCCCATAGCCATCGGGTGATTCCGACTGGTTCTATGGAGATTGGGTTAAACGGTTACATCCATCTCTTTCTAAACTTAATCAATTTCTTGTTTCTTCTATATGAACGATGAAGTAACTTAGGCCTTAAGGCCAAGTAAAAATACCAAGGCTGTAAGCCGGTCCGATCATGTGATCCAATGCTTAAGTACTAGATCCGGTAGATCACAAGTTCTAGCCAAATGGCTTGATCAGGTTAAGGCCGATCCGGATGGTTCAGTGTAAGATGGACAGTTCCGGATCCGCAAACTGAAATTGAACGATCCAGTTAATAAAAATGATAAGTCGAATATTATTAAGGGGATTTTCGGGATGAACTTAGAAAGAAACCGATTATTGTTGCATGCATTAGAAACTGATTGTTAAGTTATCGGATAGATGCTTATGTTTTGGTTGGTTTCAGGACATGATGGTGATCGTGGGAAGGATTTTGCTTAGCCGTGAAGACTCGAGGCCGTGGGTGGATAGACTGATTTAGGATCGAACATTGTAATAGCCTATTGTGCAAACTTAAAAATTGTATCGAATCCTTTGTATTATAAATAAAGCAATCCGTTTATCTTAGCTTTGACTTTAATAACTCTCATATAGACTCTAAAATTTGAATCACAAAATAATGGAACTTGACTTAAGAATATGAGGCCTTAAAAATTAACTGGTCAGCCTGGAATATCCATGGTCAAACCCTAAGAACCTCACTGGGTCAAGTGTTTGGGTTAGGGCGCTTTAAGTTGGTATCAGAGCATGCTTGATTCTAGGATAGTTGGGTTATGGGGAAAACCACTCATCTGGCTCGGGTCTCACGGTAAGGTTTTGTTAGCCTAGGATGTGTATATATGTGTTGCTATGATTAGCTAACATGTTTTATCCTCAGGCTGGAAAAAGCAAAACCGGGAAGGGAAGAAAATCCAAAGGAGTGGCTGAAACCAGTCAAGCGGTGGATGGGGGCGTGAAACCCTTGAACGTAAATCCAATCGGACCTGAGATTGGAAAACCCGTAGGAGTAACACCGCTGGTTCATGTTGGGATAAAAATCGGTACGACGGAATCAACGTCGGAAACCTACCAGGAAAATGCGTTTGTTGGGGGGAAAACGGTATTCTCAAAATAAGCATCTAAAAATCTTGTTTCTATACGAATGCAGTCTCGAAATCGACTTACCGAAAGGTCTCCTGGCCAAAACTCGAAAGAAAGAAACACGAATCGACCAACTCGCCATACAGGAAATTTGGTCAGCTTGGACCGACCAACTGGCCCGTATGGCGAGTTGGTCAGCACGGATCAACCAACTCGCCCGTATGGCAAGTTGGTCAGTATGGATCAACCAACTCGCCCGTATGGCGATTTGGACAAGGCCAACTTGGCATACGGGTTAGTCCGCATGGACGAACCAACTCGCCTGTATGGCGAGTTGGCCAGAACGGATCGACCAACTCGCCCGTATGGCGAGTTGGATGGCATGACATGATGACGGAAGCAATCCGACTAACTCGTTTGGCAAGTTGGATCAAATCAATCCAGTTTCACCTCGTCCTCGTTAAACTCCCTCTTTCAATACTTGATCGCACTTATCTTTGTTCTATCTCAATCGGGATTAACATGGAAACATTACCGAAAGAACTCGTTTTCTCAAGAAAGGATCGGGTCAATCGTATGAGATGGTAACAGTTAACTAAACACCTAGAGTCACACGTCCATATGGAATATCCTAACTCTCGGACGACGACGTCTTAATCATGTTATCTCGATAAAATCTTGGAAACGTCTAAGTCAGAAAACGGCCCGACAAGGTCTAAAGCTCGGCTAAAGGCCCACTCCCGATTTTATCTGAAATCAAGCCCAAACTTTGTGACGATTTATCTTTTATTTTGCAAGATAGGATAAATGTTAAGTTCTAAGGGATAAATGTCAAGATCGAGGGATAAATGTTAAGTTTTCGAAGATATTCATAAAGATCGAGGAAAAAAATAATATTTCCGCAAAGCGATAAATTTGACTAAGGGCAGAAGGGGAAAGAGCAAACCGCCTCTAGAGGAGTATATAAGGACTTCAAGAGTGATGATGCAGGACACACGAAAATCTCCACTTAGAGAAAACATAGCTTAGCACTTAGAGCATTAGGCCACTTTCCGTTTTTGTTATTCGAGCTGCGACTCAACTAGGATTTTGCAGTCTTAGGTTATTAGAACTAGGGATCTCGCCGACATCTCTCATAGCCGAGGCTCCTATCATGTTTTAAACGCTCATACGCAAATTCGGAATAAGACATCTATTTGCTCTTTTTTTCTACTCTTACTTTGTTTTCAATATTTACTTTGTATTCTGACTGATTAGCGTGTGGTTTAGCAGATATCCGGGACCTCTGGGAAACTAGGGTTTACCCTGCGTTCCTAATTCAACGGAAATCGACAGTGCGAATTTTGGTTCCCACAGTTTGGTGCTAGAAGGAGGGGGGGGTACGGATCAATCTAACTCTCAGCCATCAACGCTCAATCGAAACATGTCAGATCTCAACAACCAACAGCCTCGTGACGATAACGTCGTCGACGAAAACGTTGAAAACACTCCAGCGATGAACGTCACTGCGGTCAACGCCAACACAAATACTGCAACGTTCGAGGAGGTTAGAAGATATTCGCGACTTTTGAGAAGAAGTTAGCATAACAGGATAAGGTCATGAATTCTCTCGCTAAACAGGTTGAAACCCTCACAGCAAGGAACATGGCCATCTTTCCGCGGGGAACAACACGAATCTGCGGAAGACGACTCGACTTTGCAACGCCTTTGGACCGGTCCGATAACGCGCAAGGCAAACCGTCTGGACAAAACCCTGACGAAGTCACCCCCGTGCCTACACGGAAAAACCCGGGAGACCTTCCTCCTATCGAAGAAGATAAAGAAGGAGGAGAAATCGAACGTGTCGACGTGGAATCTAGCAGTCAGTCTGAACCTACGGACGAAGACGCAGACATACATTCGTGCCTCACAAGAGGCCGAGAATCTTGGGACCAACCCCAGTTCGACAACCCTGTGAACGGAGAAGAAGAAGCTATCTTCTGGAAAGGATAGGAAGATCTGGCCGAGGAGCAAACTTAGAGCACTCGCAGCAAACGCCGACAGAATCGGAAATCAGCTAGCAAGAGTTCAAAAATCCATGATCTTCGTGATGATCTCATGAAAACGGTGGCTGAAGTCAGGGCGGTGAAGTCCCAAATCCACCATGCTACTAGCACTGCACCGGAGATCGATCTACTGCTCGAAGAAGCTCGTAAAACACCCTTTACTACTCGTATCACCGAAACTAGGGTTTCGGATCCTGGGAAGGTCAAAGTGATGCCATACGACGGAACTACTGATCCTAAGGCACACCTACAGGCTTTTCAGGTCGCGATGGGTAGAGCCAGATTCAGAGAAAACGAGAGAGACGCTGGTGAATGCCGCCTCTTCATAGAGAACCTTCGCGGAGCAGCGCTAGAATGGTTCTCTCGCCTCAGGCAAAAATCTATCAGAAGCTTCCGCCAGCTCACCTCAATATTGCTTAAACAATAGTTGATGTTCATAGATCAAGAAACCTCCGACGTGGACCTTTGGAGACTGTCCCAGGGAGAGAACGAAACTCTCCGCGACTTCGTAAAACGGTTCAAAACCGTCATTGCTAAACGCAGCGGGATAAGCGACAAAGTCGCAATAGACGCACTTTGAAAAACGCTCTGGTTCAAGTTAAAATTCTGGAAGTGGATAACTTAGGAAAAGCCGCGTACGATCCAAGACGCGCTTCACAAAGCCATGGATTATATTATCATCGAAGAGGAGACGAGGATTTTGTCCCAAAAATGGAAGCCAACAAAGAATGCGTCAAAGGATCAGGGTCGGATCAAAATTAAAAAAAAAAAAAAAACCTCGCAACGACAGAAACGCCCAACACGGAGACGAAGAAACAAAGGGAGCGCATAGCTACACTATTAACTCGGATCGAAGCAAGGACGGACGGCGGGTAAAATGTGGATCTGAAATCTGAGTTACAATGAAAACGCCTTCTGCGATTTTCCCCAAACATGCGGACACTCGACCATTAACTGCAAAGTTCTCGGCACAAGGTTGGCGCAAAACTGCCCCCCCCCCCCCTGAAAAACGACAAGACTCAAACAGAAAAACCTTCCAAGGGGACCAATCAAAAGAAAAGCGCGGAAGAAGGCAGGATGATAAGGATAACGACAGCAACCGTCGCATGGTCAACATGATCATCGGCGGATCACAATTCTACAGCGACACCGTCTCGGCCATCAAAGCTTCTCAGCGCAAAGCCGAGACAAGCGCGAATTCAACAATCTGGCCCACGATCAATGACACTCTGAAATAAGTATTCACTTTCGACGAAGAAGAAGCCAGAGGAATCGATCAGCCACACTGCAACCCACTCGTAATCGATCTCGTGATAAGAGATCTCGAGGTCGCCAGGGTTCTCATAGACACCGGAAGCATAGTGAACATCTTCTTTCGTGACACTCTTAACTGGATGAACATCGAGTTAGGCAAAGTTGTACCATCACCTAAGCCGCTAACCGGTTTCTCTGGCATAACATCAATGACCCTCGGATCTATCAAATTACCTGTGGCAGCAAAAGAAGTCACCAAGATCGTCGATTTTGCGGTCGTCGACCATCCAGCCATCTACAACGTCATCATGGGCACGCCTTGGCTAAACGCCATGAAGGCAGTCCCATAAATTTACCACTTAAGAATTAAGTTCCCAACTCACAATGGGATTGCCGTAATTTGGGGTTGCCAGAACAAGTCGAGACGCTGCTTTCTTGGCCGAACACCAGCTAAGACAAATCAGGAACACCACAATGACAAATTCTAAACGCCCAAGGATAGCCCAGGCATCAGCCGAAAGTACTTCGGGAAAGGACGACCCTGAACCGTCAATTCTAACAATGGCCAGCGAGCAACCAGTTTCATTGCCCGACACGCCCATCCTATCAAAGAAGACAAGTCCAACAGAAGAGGTCGACTCAGCAACTGACGCAGTCGACACAAACACAATGGCGGAGTAAACAGACTCGCCCAAACAAACCGAACTACGAGATGGCTTGATCCTCGAAAGAGGTACGTAGGCAGCTCGTCAAAAGATGAGTTCAGCTATCCCCCTCTTTTAAAAAGGGGGGGAGTGGGTGCATATACGAACACTCGTATATTCCCACACTCAGAAATAAAATTCTTGATTTGAATTGTACTTGAGATTTTCAAAAATTTCTCGACAATAAAGACTTCTTTATAAATTCGTAAATTTTCGATCATTCCGCAAAGAAACACTATGTTGTACATCCTTACACGAGCAAAACGACTATCGCGCCAGCCCAGAAAAGGAAACTCGCAAAAAATCGTTCTACCTCAAAACGGATCAACTCTACACCATCCTATTTCAGTCGAATCATCGATTCCCGATCATAGCATGGGATCCTGGTTCCATACGCTCAAAACGTTACTTACTCAAAGTGAGTTTTCAAAAAAACAGGCGAGATGTCGTCTTATCTTTTGAGAACACACCCCTAATCCATTCGCAACTACAAAACACTCGGCAATTAGCCCCGCCAACCACCCTAGCTGATACGTCCTAGGATTGGACAGGATCACTCAAATGGTTCTGGAACGGATATGATCTCGCAATGGAGAAATGGTGGATCGATGGGTGACACAAGAGGGGTGGAATCACTCTTGATACTACCAGAGATTCGATGTTGCTTGATGTGACGCACAATTCCAACAATCAAATGGTTTGTTTGCTAGGCGATAACCTCACCAAGAAACGAAAAGTTTTAAACTAAGAACTAAGAGAGATAAACTCAAAATGAAAGAAGAAAATCGAATGATCTTATTTCTGGAAAGTAGATACATATTTATAGTAGCAAGCATGTGAAGAGACTAAGTAGTTTTGCGGAAAATCACACCTAGGAAACTAAAACAAAGACTAAGACTAGTCAAAATAACTCTCTGGTTCTTGGTCTTGGTCGATATTACTTTTTCTACCGTCCAGGTTCGTCCGAACCCACTCTGGTCAACAGATTTCCATTCGCCTACTTTTGTCCAGGTTCATCGAACCTTGCTGTGATGATCGTGTCCTTTGCGGTCAGGAGCAGGACACACTGTGGGTTGTCCGTGTGGGTGATCGATGAACTTTCATGAACAGAACTTCACTTTAGTCGACCCAAATCTTCAAAGAGTTTAAGTATCCTTGCCTTAGAGAGATTAGAATCACCGATCATCAAGGAATCTTCAATCTGGTCGGAAAAGTGCTGTTCATGACCATCGGGGTATGTGGTACGAACCAAACGGGCCAGAAGTGAAGTGCTGTGACCTAAGTCAAGTTCCTCTCGATGATCTTGAGTTTTGGCTCGGCTGTTGGTCTTATATTTTCGAATGGGTTGGGAAAAGATGGCTGAAGGTTGATCAATCCGATCATTAGGTCGTGGTTCCATCCTAAGGTCATTTCCGGGTGAACGCGGGTCGATTCTGTACACGGCTCGGTCAGTCCATCTGGTCATGTCGGATGGGTGAACCTCAGTTGAGGTGTTCTGATCTTCCTGAACCGCATCCGGTGCTGGTTTTATGTACTGGGGTGCATCATTCCCTTCCTCTTCAAAAGGATTTGTCCACAAATCTGGATCATCTGCACGAAAAAGAGAGAGATCAGAAACATTAAAACTCGAAGAAATATCGTACTTACCTTGAAGATCAAGCTGATAGGCATTGTCATGGATTTTCTTGATGATCTGAAAGGGGCCATCGAATCTAGGCATGATTTTAGACTTTCTTTCTTCAGGGAACCGTTCCTTCCTTAAGTGAACCCACACGAGGTCTCCTTCCTTTCATAAATTTTTGTTTTGGCTTCAATGTTGGCTCAAACTTTCTCATGCAACTTCTGAATGGTCTCAGCCTTCTTTTTCCCATCTGTACTAATTCTTTCACTCAAAGGCAAAGGCAAAAGATCAAGCGGAGACATAGGGTTGAAACCATAAACAATCTCAAATGGAGAAAACTTAGTAGTAGAATGCACAGAATGATTATATGCAAACTCGACATGAGGCAAACATTCTTCCCGAAGTCTAAGATTATTTTTAATCAATGACCTAAGCAATGCAGATAAGTTCCGATTTACAACCTCAGTTTGGCCATCAGTTTGAGGATGACACGTGGTGGAAAACAACAGCCTTGTTCCTAACTTAGACCATAATGTCTTCCAAAAATAGATAAGGAACTTAGCATCGCTATCACAAACAATGGTTCTAGGCATTCCGTGCATCCTAACAACATCTCTAGAGAACAACTCAGCAACATGCACGGGCATCATCAGTTTTATGACAAGGTATGAATGAGCCATTTTTCGAAAATCTATCAACCACCACAAAGATAGAATCTCGACCAGACTTAGTCCTAGGCAAACCAAGAACAAAATCCATAGATATATCGACCCAAGGATGATATGGAATGGGTAAAGCCGAATACAAACCTTGGTTTTGGCTTTCTTGAAAACCACACATCGGTTGCATATCCTCTCTACATCTTTCATCAAGCTTGGCCAATAGAAATGCTCATACACCACCTTGTATGTTTTCTTGATTCCGAAAGGTCCCATAAGACCTCCTCCATAAGATTCCCTGACAAACAACTCCCTCAAAGAACATTGGGGCACACACAAGCGGTTATCATAGAATAGGAAATCAGACACTTGATAGTACTTTCCGTAAGCAGTCTTGGAACATTTTTAAAAAAATTCTTTGAAATCCGGATCAGTTGCATACAAATCTTTGATGAATTCAAATCCAAGCAACTTTGTTTCTAGAGTTGAGAGAAGAGTGTACCTTCTAGATAAGGCATCAACCACCACGTTTTCCTTACCTTGTTTGTATTTGATCACAAAAGGAAAGGTCTCGATGAACTCGACCCAATGGGTGTGCATTTTGTTTAGTTTTTTCGGGCCCTTGAGGTGTCTCAACGATTGGTGATCAGTTTGGATCACGAACTCTTTTGGCCAAAGATAGTGTTGCCAAGTCTGAAGGGCTCGCACCAAAGCATACAACTCTTGGTCGTAAGTGGGGTAGTTGAGCGTGGCTCCTCCAAGTTTCTCACTGAAATAGGCAATGGGTTTCCTGTCATGCATCAAAACAGCACCAATGCCAACACCCGAAGCATCACATCCGATCTCAAAGGTTTTAGAAAAATCCGGAAGCATAAGTAAAGAAGCTTGAGTTAACTTCCCTTTGAGAATTTGAAATGCCTCTTCTTGAGCTTGTTCCCACTTGAACCCAACATTCTTTTTGATCACTTCGGTGAGTGGAGCTTCTATAGTGCTGAAGTTTGGGACGAACCGTCAGTAGAACCCAGCAAGTCCGTGAAAACTTCTTACTTCACCCACGGTGGTTGGACTAGGCCAGTCTCGGATGGCTTTGATTTTCTCTTCGTCCACTCTGAGTCCGTCTGCACCTACAACAAAACCTAAGAAGACCACGTGATCTGTCCCAAAAGAGAATTTAGCAAGATTAGCAAACAAATGTTCTTTCCTAAGGATTTCTAATACAGATTTCAGATGCACCTTATGATCATCAAGACTCTTGCCGTAGATAAGTATGTCATCTAAGTAGTCAACAACAAAATGACCAATGAATGATCGCAAGATATGATTCATCAAACGCATGAATGTACTAGGTGAATTAGTGAGACCAAAGGGCATGACAAGCCATTCATACAATCCTAGTTTTGTTTTGAATGCAGTTTTCCATTCATCACCTTCTTTCATGCGAATTTGGTGATAGCCACTTTTCAAGTCTATCTTAGAGAACACATAGGAACCATGCAATTCATATAGCATGTCATCAAGCCTAGGGATTGGATGCCTATACTTTACCGTAATGTTGTTGATAGCGCGGCAGTCCACACACATCCGCCAAGTTCCATCCTTTTTGGGCACAAGGAGGACATGTACGGCACATGGACTAAGGCTTTCTCTGATGTAGCCTTTCTCAAATAGCTCTCCAATCTGTTTCTGAAGTTCCTTTTTTTCCACCAGGTTGGTTCGATATGCTGGTCGGTTTGGCAGTTGTGCACCCGGGATGAAGTCGATCTGATGTTCTATACCCCTTACTGGTGGCAAACCTTTTGGGTTCTCATCTGGAAAAACATCAGAGTAATCCTGCGAGACATCTATCAAATCACTCGGAACTTCCGGTGCAAGGTTAGAAGAAGAAGCCATTAGAGATTCCTTGTAAACAAACAAAAGAAATGGCTGTTGAGAGTAAAGAGACTTTCTGACCTGACTTTCTTTGATAAAGAAATTGGAATTCTTACGAGATGTCTCTGGTTCATCCGGTTTTAGTTCCTTGTCTCGACCCTTCTTGAGTTGGATCTGATCTTGGTGAACCTCCAAAGGTTTCAAGGGCACCAGTGTGATCCTTTTCCTGTAATGATCAAAGGAATGCCGGTTTGTGTATCCATCATGTACCGCCTTCTTGTCGAACTGCCATGGTCGACCCAAAAGAATGTGACAAGCGTCCATGGGAAGGACATTGCAAAGGACCTCGTCCTTATATCGTCCGATGGTAAGAGGGACCGTGACTTGTTCCTTCACATATTGCTCACCAGCCTCGTTGAGCCATTCCAATCTGAAAGGTTGAGAAAGAGGCCTGGTCACAAGTCCAAGTTTTCTAACCAGAGTATCACTAGCAACATTAGTGCAACTTCCACCATCAAAAATCCAAGAACAAACTCTATCTGAAATCAAACGTCTAGAGTTAAAAATATTCTCCCTTTGTTCTCGTTCGTTGGTTTTGGGTTTTACACTCAAGGTTCTCCTAGTGACAAGTAAGGGACCGTGAGCTGGATAGTCGAGGTGGTCAGATTTCTCATCAAACGTTGGAAAAGAATCATCGTCCAGGTAGTCGTCAAAGGTCGGGCGAAGTTGGTGATCATAGACTGGTTCGAGACTATCGTCTGTGGGCTCGTACTCATCAAAGATTGGACCGGTTGAATCGTCCAAGGGTCTCCTAGCAACCAGAAGTGGTCCTTGATGTGGGTAATGAAATGGTTCTTCGTCCTCATCATCGACTGGACCGAGATCATCCTTATCCTCCTTGTCGTCCTCGGACTCAACTTCTCCATTTTCCAAGATAATCATCACCTTTTGGTTTGGACAACGGTTGGCATAATGCCCAAGTCCGTGACACATAAAGCATTGAATTTCTCCTTTTGGGAGGTCCATCAGTCTTTTCTTTATCAACACGAGCAGGGACATTAGTTTGAAAAGCTGTATTTGTTGTGGTCGGAGACTTACCCTTGTCTTGGTAGCTTGGTTTGGAAGCAAAGGTCAGTTTTGGAGCATAGGATGGTTTGGAAAGACCCCTCCTCTTGAATTGCTGCTCAATCAAGATAGCTTTGTGTAACATTTGTTCCAAACATTCGTACTCTTGAAGCACCATTCGGACTTTAATGTCACGGTTGAGTCCGGCAAGAAATCTCGCCATAGTGGCATCCAAAGTCTCATCCACATCAGCCTTGATAGTATTTCCATTTCCTGGATTAATCCTCAACTGATTTGGTTCCTTGAAGCAAACGTCTAAGCCTTTGGTGAAGGTCACGATGGTAGTGCTCAGGAAAAAATTGTTTCCTCATCAAGGCAGTGAGCTCATCCCATGAGGCTATAGGTCTTCCACCTGTTCTCTTCCTGTGAGTCAACACTTGATCATACCAGTTAATAGCATAACCAGTAAATCCAGTTGCAGCCAACCTACCCTTTTTAAGTTCTGAAAAATTTTGTCAATCAAAAACGAGTTCAGTTTTTCTTTCCCATTCTAGAAATGCATCTGGATCGTTTTTGCCTTCAAAGATTGGAATCTTGAAGTTTCAAACCACCTAAACCATCATCAACTTGTTCATTTCTCCTAGAAAAAGGATTAACATCACCTCGTTCATGGTTTTGGTGATGTGGACCTCGCCTAGGTCGGTTGATGGATCGATCATCTAGGAATTCCTCCTCGTCATTATCATCAGATCGGATGGTCCGTCTAGGGTGATCTCTTCTTGTTCCGGTTCTGGACTGAGTTGGTTGACGAACCTGCATCTCATCAAGACGTTGATGAATCTGCTCTAAACCTGTGTTCAAAAGGTTATTAAAAGTGTCATTTAGAGCTCTCATTTGCAAATTTGACAAGCCGGCCATAGAATTTCCGGGTTGGTTCCTTTCATCTTCACTCTCCATGGTTCCTGAAATTGCTAAACAATAAGGATTAGCACAGAAAATATATTCCTCACAAACTCAGGTGTTTGATCTCCCCCACTCAAGTGTTTCACTCGGTTTTTATATGGACACTCAAGAGTTTCTTCTCAAATTTCTTAGAAAGACAATCTAAGTTTCCAATGGGTTTCCCATGCAAACAAACAATGAGATTAGATAGAAAGATAAGAAAATTTGGATTTGGAATCTGCTTTAACCTCCTCAAAGGCCGGATTTCTCCTCGGCCAGCAGGCTTTCTCTTCCACCACCAAACCACAAATCAAACATTTTGATAACTTTGGAACTTTTTCTATTTGATCTTTTCTTTACTCTTTTTTTTTATATAGTGGATGGTAATGAGGGGCCCAGATTCAAGATAGAAAGAAGAAGAAGTGTTTGAATAAATTTAAATGGAAGATAAGAAGATGAAAATATAGTACCGGTTGAGTGGCTCTGATACCACTTGATACGTCCTAGGATTGGACAGGATCACTCAAACGGTTCTGGAACGGATATGATCTCGCAATGGAGAAATGGTGGATCGATGGGTGACACAAGAGGGGTGGAATCACTTTTCATACTACCAGAGATTCGATGTTGCTTGATGTGACGCACAAGTCCAACAATCGAATGGTTTGTTTGCTAGGCGATAACCTCACCAAGAAACGAAAAGTTCTAAACAAAGAACTAAGAGAGATAAATTCAAAAATGAAAGAAGAAAATTGAATGATCTAATTACTGGAAAGGAGATACATATTTATAGTAGCAAGCATGTGAAGAGACTAAGTAGTTTTGCGGAAAATCACACCTAGGAAACTACAACAAAGACTAAGACTAGTCAAAATAACTCTTTGGTTCTTGGTCTTGGTCGATATGACCCATTGTCTACCGTCCAGGTTCGTCCGAACCCACTCTGGTCAACAGATATCCCTTCGCCTACTTTTGTCCAGGTTCATTGAACCTTGCTGTGATGATCGGGTCCTTTGCGGTCAGGAGCAAGACACAGTGTGGGTTGTCCGTGTGGGTCATCGATGAATTTTCATGAACGGAACTCCACTTTAGTCATCCCAAATCTTCAGAGAGTTTAAGTATCCTTGCCTTAGAGAGATTAGAATCATCGATCATCAAAGAATCTTCAATCTGGTCGGAAAAGTGATGTTCATGACCATCGGGGTATGTGGTACAAACCAAAAGGGCAAGAAGTGAAGTGCTGTGACCTAAGTCAAGTTCCTCTCGGTGATCTTGAGTTTTGGCTCGACTGTTGGTCTTAGATTGTCGAATGGGTCGAGAAAGGATGGCTGAAGGTCGATCAATCCGGTCATTAGGTCGTGGTTTCCATCCTAAGGTCATTTCGGGGTGAACGCGGGTCGATTTTGTACACGGCTCGGTCAGTCCGTCTGGTCCTGTCGGATGGGTGAACCTCAGTTGAGGTGTTCTGATCTTCCTGAACCGTATCCGGTGCTGGTTCCATGTACTGGGGTGCATCACTAGCCGTCTTTAACAAACGCACTCAGGTCCGTCCTAAGGACAGATCCTCTCACATCCGACTAGGATAAACTGCGCGCTATAAAAGAAATCCGAAATTTTGGTCAGCACTTTTGGGAGACTTAAAAATTGTCCCTGAAAAGATGCTCGACTCCGACCAGACAAGTCGTATAAGCCGAGAACCTATTGCGGACCTTAAATCGGAACGGAGTCAGGTCAAATCGAAACAAGCAAAACAAAATCCGATTAGTCATTGAAAACCTGAACCCGAAAGTAAACCTAGGTCTTGCCCTAAACCCAGCACACTGGTCTCTGACATCTCAAGACATGATATCAAAAGATACGAGATCCTAAAAGCATGTCTCTTCGTTCGTATCTAAATGTTCCCGAAACTTTGAAAACTCCTCGAACATCTCGCACGAACAACGAACAGGGCGATCCACAAAAAGGGAGGAAGTCGAGATGACAATTCAAGTTTTCTTTCTACACTAAACAAGTCCTAAATATCTAAAACACCCATTCATCATAAATTAGCACTAGTCGAATAAAAGTTAGTAAAATACATGGATTCAAGCCCACACTCGGCCAGTCCCGCTACATACGGCCACATTTGGCCGACAAACAAACAAGACAAAACTGTGTAATAATATAGAAGAGGGCATTCCTAAATCAGTCACAACCTCGCGATTACTCATTAAGAACGAAACACCCGTCATCGATCTTCCAAGCGAATAGTCGTTGACATCAAGAGGAGCCGTCGGCTGATTAACATTGCCTGTCTCATCGGCATTCCCCACTTTAGCCTCCACTATGTCGGGAGAAACATGAATCGGGTCTCATTGTTCCCAAATCCTCTCTTCGGTCTGAGGAATCGCAAATTCCATATCCCTCTCGTTCATATGCCCGGTCTCTTTCATACTCGGCATCAAACGAATAACCAGGAACCTGCATGAGGTAAAGTCCGCCCACGACACCACGACATTCTCGATAGTCTCTGAAGTCCATATAACCTCTCGTAAGTTCCTCAAATTGATACGAGAACTTTTCATGACGAGTCCTCATGACTTCGGCCATTTCCCTTTTCCCTCGCCTATAAGCGCGACGAACCTCAGTCGCGACCGAATCCCTCTCGCGGTGACGAGAACTTTCCAACTCATCTCTCAGGCGAGCAATCTCATTGTTGGCCGCCTCAGCCTTATACTGAGCCATACGTGCTTCCTGCCAGCTCACACTAAGTGCTCGGTTCATCATAAGGAGGCCCTACCAAGTATCTCAAAGTCAGAAAGGCTCATCCTCAAAAGAAAATGACAAGAACTTACCCCGTTGACCATCCTCGATGCCTGGGTAAACTCTAGGGTCTCACTGGATCCACCTGCACCCGGAGGATAGTCAAAACCAAGCGGCTCGTCGAAATCACCTCGACCGCCACTATCCCCATATACTTGACTATTTAGGTAGTCCCTCGGTATATTTTCGGAGGAGCACCGCTCGTTAACCACTTCATCCTCAACAATGAAGTGTTTGTCCTTCCGAGTCTTCAGTCTTTTTTCTCTCGTGCGAACCGTGCACGGAACAAATCCATCAATGGACGCCTCTGATCCTTCCTCAACCGGCAGATCTGGCTGATATCGAGAACGGTGGACAGCGACAACATAACGGACCCTCTTGGGGTTGAACGTTGCCAAAAAACATGGGGGACCTCGAAGCAAGTCTCGGATGGTATCCAGACCTTCCAGACTCGAAGGGAAAAGATTGGTCTCTGAAAATAAAATTTATACGAAACGTATCAAAGATCGAACTCCACCAAAACAAAAGGGGGGGGGGGGGGTAAAGAAAAGAGAATAGGGGCTACACTTGATCAAAAATACCTTTCAAACCCCATCTGGTCCTAAAGATGGAGAGGATTTTTTCCTCTACGGATGCATCGTCAACACGGACATAGAATAAGTGTTTCCGCCATTCACGGTAGTTCCACACGAATTCACTTATGATCGTCATCCCCGACCGGGGCCTCAACTGAATTATTGACGATTTCCCGACTGGTTTAAGCAAAGCATTGAGGTGTTTGCCATCGAGGTTTATCCCCAACTCGTACCTCAGCACGAGAATCCCGAAAATATGTTGCATGCCACACGGGTTTATTTGACCAATCAATATCTTAGAACAATCGAGAAGTCACTCTATAACCTCAAGAATAGGAAACCACAAATGGCATTGCGTCAGGAACACCTCGTAACACGTAAAGTAACCATCGGGTGGGAACTCAGCAACCTCTTCTGCCTCTAGAAGACGAAACTCGACCGAGTCGGGAACTCAGCAATGCCTCCGGATGGCATCCAGCCCATTCGGACAGCTTTTGCTAGGCCAACCCTCTACGGGGTTGGCACAAAACGAAGGTAAGGCCCACGTACCTGGTATGGGGGTTTCACGTCTCCCCTGGCAACCCAGTACGCTTCAGATTCTCCAGGATTGACTGAATAGGCCAAGAATTCCACCTTTGGTACAGCATCATTGTATTGCGAGCTTGAACCATCGGGGACGGGATGATCATCACGAGACTTTGAAGAAATCTCTCTCCCCGAAGACATAGCTTCCTTTTTACCAAAAGAATGAAATAAAGGAGAAAATCTTTTGATTCTTAAGAAAAGTTTGTGGAAATATACAAATCAAGAGTTTGTAAAACCACTCCACATAATTATGGAAGAAAGGATTTACTTTTTCACCTCCAGGCTTCAAACGTTGGATTCCGCCTGATTATGCTTAAAAACGCTCGCAACAACTTCACAGTTCTGACGAGCTGGGGGGCTAACTGTTGGTTCAAAATCGGTTACGACAGAATCAACGTCGGAAACCTACCGGGAGAATGCATTTGTTGGGGGCAAAAACGGTATTCTCGAAATCAGCATCTAAAAATTGTGTTTCTATACGAATGCAGTCTCAAAATCGACTTAACGAAAGTCTCCGAGCCAAAACTCGAAAGAAAGAAACATGAATCGTCCAACTCGTCCGTATGCCAACTTGCCATACGATCGAGTTTGACAAGGCCAACTTTCCATACCGGCGAGTTGGTCAGCATGAACCGACAAACTCGCCATACGGGTGAGTTGGTCAGCACAGATCCACTAACTCGCCCATATGGCGAGTTAGACGAAACGAGTTGGATGGCATGACATGACCAACTCGCCGTACAGGCAAGTTTTTAGGAACGACGTGGCCAACTTGCCCATACGGCGAGTTGGACAAGGCCAACTCATCAAACGGGCGAGTTAGATGACACGAGCAATCCGACTCGCTTTTTCGGAAAATCAGATCAAATCAGTCCAGTTTCACATCATCCTCGTTAAACTCCCTCTTTAGATACTTGATCAAACTTTTCTTTGATCCGTCTCAGTCGGGATTGACATGGGCACCTTACCGAAATAACTCTTTTTCTCGAGAAAGTACGGGTCAATCGTATGAGATGTAAAAGGTTAACTAAACATCTAGAGTCACACGTCCCATATGAAAGATCCTAACTCTCGGACGATGTCGTCTTAATCATGTTATTCGATAAAATCTTGGAAACGCCTAAGTAAGAAAACAGCCCGACAAGGTCTAAAGTTCGGCTAAAGGCCCACTCGCGATTTTATCCAAAATCAAGCCCAAACTTTGTGACGGTTTATCTTTTATTTTGAATGAAAGGATAAATGTTAAGTTTGAAGGGATAAATGTCAAGATCGAGGGATAAATGTTAAGTTTCCAAAGATAATCATGAAGATCGAGGAAAAAAAAAGAATATTTCTGCAAAGCGATAAATTCGACCAAGGGCAGAAGGGGAAAGAGAAAACCGCCTCTAAAGGAGTATATAAGGACTTCAAGGGTGATGATACAGGGCACACGAAAATCTCCACTCAGAGCAAACATAGCTTAGCACTTAGAGCATTTAGGCAGCTTTATGTTTTTGTTATTCGAGCTGCGATTCAACTACGATTTTGCAATCTTAGGTTATTAGAACTAGGGATCTCGCTGACAGCTCTCATAGCCGAGGCTCTTATCCTGCTTTCAACGCTCATATGCAAATTCGGAATAAGACTTCTATTTGCTGTTTTTTCGATTCTTACTTTGTTTTTCAATATTTACTTCGTATTCTGACTGTTTGGCGTGTGGTTTAGCAGATATCTGGGACCTCTCGGAAACTAGGGTTTACCCTGCGTTCCTAATTCAACAAAAATCGACAGTGCAAATTTCGGTTCCCACAGTTCAGATTAACCTTGGAGAGACCCGGTCCGTGGATCCCCAAAACCACAGCCAGAATCAGCGTGATGAGGAAGTCGTGGAATCCCCTAATGCGGTGCATAATTTGGCTCCACCGGGTGGAGCGGTTGATGAAACTGCGGGACCTAGGACAGGATGTGGAACCATTCATGAGGGATGTGTTAAGTGCACTAAAAACGATGGCTACTCAGAAGACCTCACTGACCCAAGCGGTTAAACAATTGGTAAACTCGTCTATGGGTAAGGCAAATCAAATCCCCATGGCCATACCTATAGTCCATGGACCAGTTAGAGAGGCGGCTGAGGTAGTCGAGATTAATCTACCAGAAAAGGCTGTGAAAAAGGTGGATTATCTAAGTGTACTGGAATACATAGCTCGCATGGGAACCAAGCATTTTAATGGTAGTACTGATCCTATTGAGGCGGATGAGTGGAGGAGCCGTTTGATCTGAAACTTTGAATCCACTCGCTGCCTGGATGACTACAAAAAGGACATTGCAGTCCATTTCCTGGAATGGGATAAACATAACTGGTGGTTGGCTCTAGACAAATGCACAAGAGGGTGTATTGAGCGGATTGAGGACTTTGAGTATGAGTTCAACCGCAAGTATTTCCCAAACGAAGCATGGGATTAGCTTGAGGCCAAGTTTCTGGACGTACACAAGGTCGCAGAACTGTCCGTGTAATAATCCTCACGATCAGATAAGATTATGGTCGAGAAAACTACCACTCGACCAGTTTTGTGATGGTCCGACCATATATTAAATAAAATTGAGCAAGTAAGTTAATACTCTACGGGACTGTCTAGTGGTCTAATGACTATCTTATGATAGTTCTCGTCGAGTGTTTAATGATCAGGTTATGTATTAAATATTATGGTCGAATGTATATTTAGCTGAATGGGATATTCCGAGAGAAAGACGTGAGCCGAAGGACAAGAAATATTTGGTTGAATAATTGTTCAGAATTATCGAGCAGCTTTCTAAATAATTCTGACCCGTCATGTAATTCACCTTCTTAGCTGCTTGATCAGTGACCAAGTCACATACCATGCACCTTCCTGTTTGCTTTCTTCTGTAGTAAATGGCACATGAAAGTCACAAGCTGCCTGTCTGCTTGCTTGTTTCCTTGCTGGACCAGAACATGTGAGAAGCACATGACTGAGTTAAGCTTTCTTTATGTGAAGAAAAGGAATGCAGCTTGGATGGTGGGAGTGATGAAGCAGCTCTCCACCTGTCCACTCTCAGCCCTGCTTTGTGTAGAGTGAAACCCTTACCTGAAGTAACTTCCTCAGCTATTTAACTCCCTCTCTAGCTGCTTGGTCTTCCATTACCACAAAAAAAAACAGTGAATATTTTCAGAAAAATCAGCGAGAGAGAAGAGAAAAACTGTGAGAAAATTAGAGAAAATTCAGAAAACACTTTGGATGAATTTCTTCCATCCTCTTGTTCAATCTGTTGCTGTGTGGAAGATCAGAAGTTAGGCAGTGAGTTTAGTTTAGAGAGAAGTTCCAACCGAGATCATCTAACCGTCAGTTGTTGTGCCGAGGTATCCTTGAACTGAAATAATAAAGTGTGCCCAGAACCGGACTGAAAGGAACTGGCTTAAATATCTTCTTCAGAACTAAAAATGTTGGATTGTTGATCTCCTGAACCGAAATGCTCTGTCTCAGGTCAGTGGCAGAGGTAAGCTTAAGGGATCAGCCTGGTCCATCAAGTAGAACCGTTTTCTGCCTATTTTGGATCAGTTAGTTGTGGAGTTTTGCTAGCTCAGTCCAGTCACTCCTTGTAGCCGCTCAGTCACTTGGTTAGAATTCTTATGGTCAAGGAGAGCCATCGGAACAGCCGGACCCCTCCTTGTGATCGTTCTGAATCTGAACTGTACTAGAAGTGGAGTGTGATTAGCTGGAGCTCGTGTCTAGTCTTCCTTA